>OZ024905.1:6779140-6870036 GCA_964017125.1 Flabesymbios commensalis
GGGCCAGCGTCGTAGACGGTGGCCCAACATTAACCCAACATTGTTTTAATGTGTTGTATTTGCTGGTATATCTCTGCTGCCGTCACAACCTCTTGTGTGATCTCATCGTGTTGTTCCCATGGTTACCGTCACGCCGGTCGTCATCGCGTCTTGTGTGATCTCATCATGTTGTTTCCATGGTTACCGTCACGCTTGTCGTCATCAGGGCGTCACGACCAACGTAAACATTTATCCGCGCTCCTGACTGAGCCTGAGATCACAGGAGAAGGATGCGGTGATCGAATGTTGTACGTATGATGGTCCAACGGGCAGGTATGTTGGCCCAACTTTAAAACAACATTTCGCTGTCATCTTGTGTATGCTGTGATTATGTAGATAGTAAAGGTACACAGTGTGACCGTACTGCTAATAACAAAATCTCAAAATATGCTAGTCCTAACAAAAACCGAAAAACTGAAAATAACTAAAAACAGACCATAAATGAATTATTGGATTAATCTTCCACAAACACTGAATTCTAGTGATATGCGGAACAACGGTTTTGCCATTTCTGCAAAACTAAGGTTGAGGATGAGGTTCACCTTAATGTCAACTGTCCCACCTATTCTGAAATTCGCCAGGAGTTTATTTCAGCTGATGCAAATTAATGGCGTGTCGAACAACACAAATGTGTGTGGGTATATTTAAATCCATGAATAAAGCCACATTTCTGAATTGAGGGAAATTTATCGAGAAAGCACTCTCGATGAGGAGAGAACTGACAGAAAGGCAATTGTAGTATGCAGTTATTCATACAGTGGAACAGTTAGATTTCACAGATATCTTATATACGATATGTATTGATTCTGTTTGTGTCTTTATACCATTGTATTATTGCGTATTATTTTCTGTTGTAATATCCTACATTGTTTACAATAAATTGATTTAATTTGATTTGATTTGATTTATTACAGATTACGGTGATGATTTTTTGGCCTGCTGGTGAGTGCTGTATTTCTCTCCCAAAACATTGGGGGAATCATTCTATACCTATTACTGTAACCCAGGCCCAAGTTCATTCTAACATGGAGGATTACCAAAATGATTTTTTTTCAAAAAGTAATTTTTAGTCAACCCTGTAAATTTCTAGTGAGTATTTTAAAACTTACACCATTTCACAAGTTATGTAATTCCGAGATTAAACCCGTATGAAGTTAATGGGTTGATAGATTGAGGTCATAATGACCAGTGAGCAGTTTATGACTACTTAACTCTGCAATATTTGTTACGAATTGAGTGAGAAATCCACGCAAAGCTAGGTTTCACATTGGACTATTTTCCGTTAAATAAACTATATCTATCTAAAAAAATACAAAAATAAATTGAAAAGTCGGGTTTTTAAGAAAGAGAAAAAAGTTTATTTTAAATGTTTATCAAATCAATGTTTATCAAAGAAATCAACAAAGTCAGTTAAAATTTTACTTCGTGATATAATTAGTTCTCCATCGCATGGGTTTTAATGATCTTTCAAAAAGGTAAAATGGACATAGGAGGTTTCACTAGCAGGCCGCCGGTTATGTATAGGTCCAGACAAGAGTGCCTTGTAAGAAATCCCTGGTGGATCAATCCCTAACCAATACAGAGATACACTATCCTGGTGATGTGCCCAGGTGGGCGGCGCATGGGCGGCGTGTGGGCGGCGTATGGGCGGGGCCGACCCTACCTGACACTCTGCTCCACAAACGGCACCGCTATATCTGAGTTTAGATACAAGCAGTTTATCCACGGATCCCCTTAGCCCTCACAACTCCCCAATAACTACCAAGCAAACACGAGACGTTCAACCAATGTTGGTACAATGTTGGGCCAGCGTCGCAGACGGTGGGCCAACATTGTACCAACATTGGTTGAACGTATCGTGTTTCTAGCCTAACAACGGTTATCCCTTCCACCGCTAATCACGACTATATAGTCGTCCCAATCAGTTTTTCACACGATTAAATCGCTGTTCATGGGGGCGCCCTTCTTGAGAACGACATGTGTGTATAAACATCAAGATTTGCAAATGCAAATAGTCACGAAATGTGAGTAACGTTCACCCACCCGAGACACAACCTCAATTGGATACAAATTACATTTTATAACTTAGCGATTTAAGGCCTAATTATTTTTTCCGTAATTGTGTTGAATTCAGTGAAGCATACCTTGCAAAACGCAGAGACGTTGCTAAGCCGGTGTAGGTTTTGGTCGACATATTCTGCTTTTCAAGTACCGTATTCTCGTACAAGTCAACATATGGTCATCTTGACCAAACCGAAGCCTACCATATTTTGGGATTTGTATACAGGCCAGGTTTTCATGACCGTGTCTAATTTCCGCTATGTTGTTTGCCCATCGCACGTAAATATTTTGCTAAATGACCAAAAGTTTTTATTTTTTCATAGGTTAATTTTCTTGGCTTGTTTCTACCACGTTTAGTACAGTAGATATATGTATTTAGTCTTTCAAAGAATTGCCTTGTAATATCTCAAGAAAGGAAATTCTCAGTGTTGAAGGCAAACATATAACAGCTTTCAAAAAAGTTTTATTATTAGTTACAAACTAATGTGTTCATCAGTTCCGTTCGTCTCGCATTCTTCTCTATAAGCTTTACCCACTAGTTTATTTGGATGGTTAAAAAAATTAGTTTCATTGTTAATTTAGAATGCTTGAATATTTACGGGAAAAAGTCTTGTCTCACCTCTGGTGGCTATATTTCCCCGTGTTGATTTATTTCCGGTACACGTCTGCCACGCTGGACCAACATTAAGCCAACAAGGGGCTAACTTGTGCCAAGCAAGAATTCTATATGTTTAATATGTAACCTCCATCCTTCCCAACAAATTCCAATGCTGGATTAATGTCGGCTCATCGCCTACTACGCTGTCCAAATCTCACCCCAGCATTGGATCGATATTGTATAATACCTGGGTTAGTTGCTCATATCCATATTGCACTGTGCTGGGATTCTGAATAAGTGGGCGTGGCTTGCGTATCAGAGGGCGTGGTTCAGGTGTAAGAGGGCGTGGCTTCCACCGGGATCATCCATGATATGTTAGTTAGTTACACCTGTATCGGGATCACTTAGTGATGAGGATGAAGTAAGATGTGGCACCCTCAGCATCAGTACCAGCCCACTCAGCAGCCCCAGCCTCAGCAGCAGGGGGCATGTGGCCAGTACGTGCCGGGGTGGAGTGCTACACCCCAAATACACCAGAGACATCTACCGCCATACCCAGCAACTATTGAAGGTAATCGACATAATTGGTATTTAATTGTTTATTCATTTGAAGCTGGAATCGCTGGCGAAATTTCGAACTTCAAAAGCCGAAGAATGTTTCTATTCGTAAATTTATTTTTCTTTACTGAATATTTATCGCAAAATATCTTATCGTCGGCCTTATAGTTTCATTGAGACTTACTTTAAAAAAGTATCAATGTCAATGTGATCCTAACAAGACAATAACTAATTAACCAAGTAACATAATTTCTTATTTCAGCTTTTTGCCATTTTGCCTCCGTTTTTCCCTTCCGTGAGAAATAGATGTAATATTTATGTGTTTATTGATACAATCATTTTAGTTTTATCGGAAAAACAATAAATTTCCACATTGAGTTAAATTTTACAGGCGCACGCTTCGTTATTTTGTCGCCAAAACAACAACAACAACAATATATTTGTATAGAATATTTAGGCTTAGGAAGCTCGTCGCCTCTTAACCATGTTAAAGTCTTTAGAATTTAGATTGAGTTCTGTTTTGTCAATACATCACATCAAGTGAGAAAAACAAAATTCCTATAAACGTTTTATTATACATACATTTAGCACATATCATGCTTATGTAGTTGAATAAAAACAAATTCCAAGTAGTTTATGCTCGTTATTTTATAAATTTATATAATAACTAAATGCATATGTATCGAGTAAATTGTGACACTGGGACTCAACTTATTCTGAATGTTAAAAATTAAAGTAGAAGTTTATATACATAAGTTAATAAAAGAGTACAATTAAATAGGCTTTTGTTTGTTTTTCTTAAAAAATAATGTAATAGGAAAAATGCATCATTATTTCTGCACAAGACCGGGACTGCAACTTTTCTTTTTTAACATATTTATCTTTTTTTTTACATAGTTGACAAGTGAGCAATATCAGTGGAAATCCCGTTGTATTATAATAAGTCTGATACTAAGAAGTGGAATACTTCCAGAACAATTAAAGGTTGCCAAGATAAGCCCATTGTATGAAAAGATCACAAAACAATTTTAAAAAAGCATAGGCCAATCCCAATAAAATATTTTTCGCTTATGTACTCACTTTTCAAAAACAAAAACTCATTATATGCAAACCAGTACGGGTTCAAAAAAACCTATTCGACAGAGCATACGGCTCTGGAGCTAATCGAAGGAGTTTGACTCTTGAAACACACCAGTAGAAATTTTACTTTACCTTTCCAAAGCTAGATCATACAATTTTAATTCAAAAAAAAATAGTATATAATAACAGATCCGTCTTCAGCTTTATTTCAAACTTATTTAACTAATAGAAACCAATTGAACGAAATAAACCCAGACCACACGGTTCTATAGTAGGTTCACTTTTATTTTTTAAACTATGTTAACGACATAGAAGTGGCTTCGAATTAGTTTTATTTGATACTTTTCGCTGACGATACGTCACTAATAAAAATATAAAAGAAGAAGAAAAACGAAGAAATCTTTAACCATTACACTGCGGGGATCGACTTTAGTCGTCACAATTTGACGTCTACAGACGTCAGACTCTGACGTCTGAAGTCGTTCCCCGCACTGTAACAGTGAACATATTTATAATGATGGTAGACCCATAATATACGAATTCAAGCGGAAAGAGCTAAGTAAGACATTTATAATGATTTCAAGTTAAAAAAAACCTTTGGTCCCCATGGTTTATATAAAAAATCAATGCTTTGAAGGTTAAATAAGAGCCCAATCAACTGTGCTTCTCCCTAATACTCAACAAACTCTTTGAATTTTTTTTATTTTCGTAGTTCTGACGATAAAGATAATTAATCCCGTCTTTCTAATGTAAAATACTGCATTTCAGATAGCAGAAAATTATATTTTTCGATGATTAGTTTAAAAAAGCATGGAATGAACACATTAATAAGCTACATTAAACATTTCTAGATCAATAGGAATTGTTGGTCCAGGTCTAGTATTCTACCCCCACCAATCGAAGAATGTTTCAGCCTGTTAGGTGAGATCGACTTATCATCGCAATCATAGCCGTCATCCAGTTGTTATTTAAATTATGGGGTAGATTACCAGACTTGGGGCGATTTTTTAAGATTGTGATACAATTTATCATTAGATATATTTTTACTTTTGTGCAAATATTGTGTACTCTCTCATATAATTCAAGCACCCATGGATTGGGGTTAGGAGAAGAAAAAATAATTTGCAAAAACATACCCTCATTATAGGAAGTAAATATATTGCACACACTTACCTGCTATTCAAAACAGTACATGTCTTAACTATCATAACTGTGTGAATAATAAACTGCCTTCTTTTTTTATTGTTCTATTTTTAAATCACACAACCACCATTATAATATGAGAAGTCAACATTAAATCATTAATGTGCTAAGATATGTCTTTTATGTAGTATTTCGCATCTGTCAGCTGTTGCCAACCAAAATTGAAGCAAAAACATATGTTTTTACAATCACTTTCAGTTCTGATTTTATATTGTAAAAAAGAGTATAATTTACACCAATGTTTTTTTTTGTTTAAATAATAGTTCAGATTTATTTATATCGTAATGTATTTCAAATAGCTACAGTATAATTGTATAATACATAATTAGGTTTTTGTGCAATCGATACAATCAATGACCATTGGTAAATTATCTATGTTTATTCATGTATATTGATGATGATGATGATGATGATTGTATAATTATCAATATTTTTGCTAGATTAGCCTTTAATATTTTGTTGGAGTTTATTATTGTTTTTGTATATATAATGTCGATAAAATCGTTAACAATTGATATATTCAAGGAAAATAGAATTATTTTCTTTTTGCATAACTATACACATAGTTCGACAATAGTATTAAGGCGAGAAATCATTAAGATTCTAAACAGTGTAGAGGAATATTAAGCATATGGCAAGAAACACACAATAACTCCTGAGTGAATAAGGTACAGCTAAACTCATCCTGTGACGTTAAGGCAGCCGGAGCTTAAATGCATAATACAACGGGTGAAATAAATATATATAATGTATTTATATTCCTTAATGACATCAGTCATATGTTTAGTCCGTTCAAAGCTCAACCCAGAGACAAGTAACTGAACGTGTTCATCAAACTTGAACAAGTGTTGGCTTCTGTTGGCCTGTTAACACGAGACGTTGACCCGATGCTGCATTGAGGCAGCGATTGATGTATCAAGATTTTTGGAGCCTTTGTGACCGAGAGGTAGCGCGCTCGGCCTCAGACCGCCAGGGCTCGAATTTTTATTCCTGTGTCTGCAGGGTAGTGTCATCTCGTTCATCTCACCATCCTCAGGAGGTTCTCCTGGCTCAGTTTAGCTTTTATGTGCACAAACGTGACAGAAACCCCTATTCATTCATTAGTTCCGTGACTGCGTTGGAGCTGGTTGTAAAAAAGTCTAAATGCTTATCATATATTGCAAAAAATGTCTAACCCGGCAAAAATAATTATGTTTTATTAGGTCATTTCCATTGACCATGTTAACTGGCTTGTTTTGCATGTGTAGATTTGTAAACCACAATAGCAACGACAGACGTTTGCATAAACCTACCCCTTAATTTTGGACAGGTCTGAGGGTACCCCCCCCCCCTATAAGGGACGCACCATTTGATATCTGGGGGGGAGGGGACTAGAAAAAAATTGAAAAAAATAGTTTGTCGCCACAAAAGTCAGAAAAAAAAGTTTGTTGAAAATGTGGGCAGAAAATAAAGTTTGTTGTCGAAATTTATGAAAAATATGTTGACCAGAAAAAACACCAAATGGTACCCTACATAATAGGGAAAGCGTACGACAAAAAAAATTTCCGACGAAACATGAAAAAAAAATTGTTGGACGTTGATTGCCAAAAAAAATATTGTTTTCTCTCGGAGGTAAAAAAAAGTTTGCAAGCAACGAAAACTCTAGGCCCCCCCCCCCCCCCCAGATATCTAATGGTGCGTCCCTAAGGGGTCAAAATATAAAGTTCGTCATTATTACTTTTTTGCTGTTAACATCTCATTTCATGTTTTGGACATATCAAGGTTTAACAAAAGTTAGTGTGGGTGAGTCGTGTCTAGCCCAGCAAACACGTTGCGTTAACCCAATGCTGGACTGATGCTGGGCAACCGTATACGACGTTGGCCAAGCATTAGGCCAATGACATTGGTTGAATGTCTTGTGTTTGCTGCGAAGTTTGTCCACGTTGCAGTTATTAAAATTATAATGGAAATGAGCATTCTATAGTGTGTTTTTAAAATTGGGTCGCTTATTTTCGGCCAATGCGATTGAACTTTAACCCTTTAAGCCTATTAGACCTGTTTTAAAAATAAGAGTATATTTTTTCATTTGTCACCCACTTCAAGACATTTTCATTCACTTCCAATCGGAAATTGCGATAGCAATTCGCGGCTTGTAGTGGATGGAAATGACAATGGTAAATTCAGGCCTAAAAGGGTTAAGCAGATTGTTGATGATAATTATTTTGTTGTTGATTATTTTCAGCCAATGACTGTGCAGATACACCTGTTCTGCCAGTGCACACGTTACCAGGACGACGTGACCTATTGACCTCTACTGCTTCACATCCCTGCTCCAATTCCAGTGACGTCATCAACTCCCTGTGGAGGGCTCCGGATTTTCACTCCAGCATTCTCCCTTCTATATACAGCGGTAAGTGACGCGAATGAATGAATCCTTAAAGCGCTAAAATATTTATGGATAAACCACGGAGATCAAATGTTTTTTCAATTTGAAATCATCATAATTGTTTTTAGTTAGGTCTTTCCGGTTCACTTGAATACCTGTGTTATGCGTCTACGGCCATTATCAATATTTTTTATTATTTTTTCAGTGCGGGGATTGTCTTTATACGTCAGAATCTGACGTATAAAGACGGTCCTCGCCCTGAAAGGGTTTAGCCTCGAGTTGCTGGAAATGTATATATACGTTTTCTAACAAGGTTCAAGTCAAATGACACAGACATTTATTGAATATTCACTGGACCATTAAATAGTTAATAAATGGCAATGTATAGATACTCATGTTATCAAATAATTTTATTTTTCATAACATTCTTCCTTTGCCACAGCTTCAAGCGAGCGAGCGAACAAGCGAGCGAGCGAACAAGCGAGCGAACGAACGAAGAATGAATGCATGAATGAATGAATGAATGAATGAATGAATGAATTAATGAATGAATAAATGAATGAATTATTGAATTAATGAATGAATCAATGCATAGATGCAAGATCGAATGAACGAATGAATGAACAGACGAACGAACGAGCGAACGAACGAACGAACGAACTAATGAACGAACGAACAAACGAGCGAACGAATGCGCTTAGATCTGACTTTTGCATTTCATAAAACTATATTTAAACTCACGTAAATGGTAAAACGTATAATACAGTTGTCGCAGGAATTTTATTAAAGGTAGAGATGTAAGTAAAGGCTAAGTACAATGATGTCAGTGCCTTCTTGAGTTTCGCTACTTCTGTTTAAGGTATATCATAACTTCAAAATGAAAAAAACTGGGCCAGGAGAACCTCCTGAGGCTAGTGAGATGATTGAGATGACACTGTCCTCCAGACACAGGATTCGAAATTCGAGCCCTGGCGGTCTGAGGCCGAGCACGCTACCTCTCGGTCACGGAGGCTCCCCACAATACTGACTTTCACACGTGGATGGGGAAGAAACATTTTTGTTTCTTTCAAACCGCCGAGACCGGGAACCAAACCCCGGACTCTGGCGTGAAAGGCAGCGGTGCTAACCACTACCCTAGGGCCACCGCCCATCATAACTTCAGTTCTGATGGTTAAATTTATAACTATAATTAGTTAATTGTGATCCTTCATACAGATAAAATAGTTTTTGAAAATCTATCTAAAGGTAATTGCTGATTGTTATATATGTTATAGGTACAGGACAAATCCAGCTTTGGCAGTTCCTTCTAGAGCTCCTTGCAGATTCAGTCAATGTCTCCTGTATCCGCTGGGAGGGTCCTAACGGAGAGTTCACAATGATGGATCCTGAAGAAGTGGCCAGGAGATGGGGCAAGAGGAAGAATCGAACCAACATGAACTACGACAAGATGGGCAGAGCTCTCAGATATTACTATGATAAGCTGATATTGACCAAAGTGCCCGGCAGGAGATATACGTACAAGTTTAACCTGAAGGGATTGTTACAGATCGGACGCAAATCCTACAACAATGGCTACAGCCATACCTCACCCTTCACGTCATATCCGCTCACGTCATCAGCAGTACACACTCACTCACCAGGTGGGGCTCTGAGCGGCTACACACCAGACATGGCGTCTGTGTTGACCTCTGCTGGAGGTCACGTGATGCGTGGAGGTCAGCCGGCTCCAGGAGCTTTCACAGCGATTTGTCAGGAAACAAAATCTTACTTCACAGCTTACGCTAATTACTGTGACCTGCCACCAGGGCCCACACAATACCCTAGTCTGTCACATTCGGTGACCTGACCTAAATAACACTGATCCTGTGACATGAACTGACCTAAAATAATGTGAACAAACAATATATCAGAAAATATGTTGGCTGGAGAAAGGTCTGTGACAAATTACACATCAAATATTTGAAAAAATACGGACCGAAGTTTCACTAAAATATATTTTTGCCTTGACATAATTTTGATATTATAATTTCTGATCAAAACGCTAAGATTATGAAATTTAATCATAACCAGCCGAATGAGAAGTCTACGAAAGGACATAGCACACTTATACTACTTGAGGAATATGGCCAAAAGTTGTACCCAAGTAATAAACTCTTTTCAAGTTTTCAATGTGAAACTTGAAATTTACTATGATGTGTTACAAACTACCTGCTGTTGCACAACATACACTCTTCTGTGAAACGTAGTGACGTCACTCGGTGAAAACAAGGTTATCTAACACCCCCTCCGTCATACTTCATTCTGTGAAACGCAGTGACGTCACTCGGTGAAGACCACTCCCCCATTCTTCATTGTATTAGCCGGTGAAAACAAAGGAGGTAAAGGTCATTGAGTTTCACAGAATATACATCTAGCTTGTTCTTTACATGTACGGCCGGCGTCGTAGACGGTGGACCAGTATTTAATAGACATAAGGCGAATCCCTCGTGCCTGCTCGGCATCAGCTGGAAATTGGTGGTCCATATACTGCCATGCAAAGCCGAAAGACAGTATCCGCTTACTTTTCAAGTAAGCAGATACTGCCTTTTAACTTTGCAAGGCAGCCTACCAGTGTCTAGCAGGCCCCCTAATGTGATGCTACATATCAAAACATATATGAAATGAACTGTCGTCGATAATAAAACCCTTTCAGTGCGGGGACCTATCTTAGACGCCAGATTTTGACGTCTACAGTCGACACCCGCACTGAAAGAGTGAAATATTTATAATGACCTTAGACCGATCACATAATTATTCAAATGAAGCGGAAAGAGCTAACTAAGACATTAATGCTGGTTTCAAATTCACAAAACCCATTGGCCTCTATCGAAAGATATTTCAGGGCTTTATTAAATGGTTGAATCTTTTGGCGGTTAAAGGGTCAAGGGTTGAATCTTATACATTACGACAGGTGATTGATATAGCCATCTTCCCACGCAAGGCTCGCTACTCCCGTAGCGCTCAAGATCGCTGTGTCAAGCCTTGCTGCCGGGAAGATGGATATACCAGGACCTCGTTTTTCTATTTATCAGCAAAAAAAGGGTCACAAATGTCTGATGGATGTCTGACTTTATGTAGAACATATATATATACTATGTATTTATTTCACAAAACAAATAAGCACAAATACCCACGAGGTATGCGAAAATGAAGAGTGTAATACATTTGATTTATTCGGAAGGTTATAATAATAAAGACGCCTAGTTAAATAACCTCAAATGCCTGAACATGAATTTAAAGCAATTTATTTCATCAACTCGAATATAATCTATAATGAGCCATCATGCATGTCATCTGAGGCGATATGTTAACACGTTATTGTAGATGGAAGCAAGGAAGTTTTATATAATGAAAGGTATAGATATAAAAGGTTATATCTAGAACATACTTTTCAGGTATATCATGGTTTTGTATTTATTGTTATATCAGTCATTTATGTTAGGTATAATAATTGTAAGCTTTGAATGTCATGTTATTGTTATGCCTATGTATGTTTATAACTCTTACGACTATTGAATAAATACTAATTCGCTCCGCGCCGTGTATGTTTTTACTCAGAAAGATTTATTATATTTAATTTTGAGGTGTGATTGAAGTGATCCGATTTATTTAAATAAAAAAATAATATATCTAATGAAAACTGGTCTTCTCTTGAATCTTTTTTTGTGACTCTGGTGCGAGACTTGAATAATAACAGGAAGTCGGAGAATACATACATAAACGTGCCCCAGTACTCTAAGTGTTTAAAGACACAGAGACCTGCGAATATTTCTCGTGTATCCTTCTTTAACACCTAGAGCACTGATGTCGTCTATAGTAATTTCTCGTTGTATTATTATCACTTGTTTAGCCAGATTTTAACCTTTTTAGCGCGGGGATTGTTTATAGTCGATCCCCGCACTGAAGGGGTAAACTATTTATAATTTAACCTAACCCATAACATAGGTATTCAAATGAAGCGGAAAGAGCTAACTATGATTTTTATGATAATTTCAGATTAAAAAAGTATAGTAAACATTATAGTAAATATTCCAAAGTTTTCCTTTCATTTGTAGCTGGAAATTGTGTCAGCAATTCCAACTACTACAAATGAAAGGGAAGCTGTGCTCTACACCCACTGCTCGAAGCAACACATATTACGTAGATTACATTTACAAATCACAGGGAAGGAGAGAAGATAAGGGACATGGGAAATATGATGTATATAAAAATATTTCCGCGTTGTAACGGTTAAAAGTAAAATGTTCCAAATTTGTGCAATAATCTTTGAAGCGCTGATTTTTTTATGAAAACCTTGAGAGACCAAAGGTTTTTTTAATTTGAAATCATCATTAAAGTCTTAGTTAGCTCTTTCTGATTCATTTGAATACCTATGTTATGGGTCTACGACCATTAGTAATATTTGTACTCTTACAGTACATGGATAGACTTTAGTCGTCAGAATCTGACGTCTACAGACGTCAGATTCTGACGTCTAAAGTCTATCCCCGCGCTGTAAGGGTTAAGGTTTGCTCTAGGCCTACATTTCACCAATCCAAGTTGTGTATTTTTTAATTTTTCAATTTACAGTCACTTCAAGTTGTGTCTCGCTGCCGCGATCCAGAACTTAAAGTGACTGTAAATTGAAAAATTAAAATTAAATAGTTAAGAGCTCTAGCAAATAGAATATATAGGCATGTGATGAGCATTAGTGCACCTAACCACTCGTACAGTCGTGCATTAATTAGCTATTCACAAAGAGCGAGGAAAAACGTTAATAAAACTCGCCCCTGGACCCCTGATGTGGGTGACACATCCCCAGTGTCATATTTGTTTTCTCTTATGATGTATGGACAAAATGAGAGTGTTTTTGTCATAATAGCGTTTCCTCCACCCATCTTACTCACTGCGCACACAGAGGCAGTCACGACTGAAACTTCTGGAGGAAAACATCCCGCAAAATGTACAAAAATAGCTTGAGACAACCTGGTATATCAATATGTTAAGCCTTGTCCAGCTTCTAACTTTTGTAGCTATTTCATTCATTAGAGCTGGAATTCTTAATGTAATTTCCAGCTTCAAATGACTAGGAGTGTCTCATTTTGAGATAAATAAATAATTCCCAAATATAATTATTTCATTAAGCATCAATAGTCGTTTTTATCGTTTTATAATCCGATCAAATCACTGTTATTGGTGATGAAATGAGTGTGGTAGTGAAGTTGTGGGTAGCGGTAGCGAGACACAACTCTAAGTGGGTAAAAATTAAAATATTTAATTAAGCGTCAATTTAAATTTTTATTTAAATTATATAAATAAAAAAATAATTTTAATTATCAAATTTAGGATTAACGTAATTTCCAGCTTCAAATGACAAGAAGCTTTCTATTTGAGAAAAATAAACAATTGCAAAATGCAATTATTTGACTTACTACATGTGAATCTATTCCAGTGATATGTAATTAGTTTGAAACTTGAAAAAACATATGTATACGCTAGCATAAGAAGGGTTAGCCACTGTACACAATAATATAAAAAAGTTTTCTTCTTAAAGCTTCTCATTTTTTTCAAATAAAGATTTTGGGCCAAGACTGGTGTTCTACACCATAATTTAGATAACAACTGAATGACGGCGGTGATTGACTGATCTCGTCATGTGACAGGTTGAACCACACTTCCATTGGGGTATAATACTAGACTTGGTCCAAGATTTGGAATGCATACGGCAGTAATATACTGTCATAATATATGTTTGGAATGACAATTAAATATATTCTAAATGTGTTTATAAAATGTAGAATGTTTACAAAAGCAATATTTACTAATTAAATAACTATACGTTATCTAAAAGCATCTGCCTTTTTGTAATTGAAGCAAATAGAGCGCAGTTGTGTGAGTTAAATAGCACTAGAATTCACTGCATGAAATGTACGGTTTTCATATTTTTTGTTTTGTGCGTGGTAACATGGAGAGCTAATCCCCTCACATATAGCTAGTCTAAGCAATTTGGAAACTTTTTGTACGAACCAAAACACCAATAGCCTTTTTGCTAAAACGTCCTTATTGTAATGGGTTATGCGATTTTAGAATGTACTTATTTTAGCGGATTATGTCATTTTAGAACGTACCTAATTTAAAGAATAATCCCATTTTAGAACGTACTTATTTTAGCAGATTATGCAATTTTAGAACGTACTTATTTTAGCGGCTAATGCCATTTTAGAACGTACTTATTTTCGCGGATTATGCCACTTTAAAACGTCCTCACTGAAACTGATTATACAATTTTTGAACGTCCTTATCGTAACTGATTATGTAATTTTAGAACGCCATTATTGTGATGCCTTGTTCAATGTCTTATTGCCATATTTATTCCATGATTTTCAAGGAAAACATGTCATGTGGTGCAATTATGCGACAGTAAACCAGCAATGCGTCACTGTCTCATTGTTTCTGCGTGGGGAGCTTTAACTTTAGATCTCTTTATCATTTAATTTTCAGTCACTCGAATTGTGTCTCGCTACAGCGATCCACAACTTCAAATGACTCAAATTCGATTTTTTTACGGGGAAAACGCTGCAGCAGGATGCTCAAATCCTATAAATAACACGCATAAAAACTGCTGTAGGGGGAATCAGTGCTGTAAGTTTTAAAGGGTGTATGTCATCAGCGCGATATAAATAAGATATAAATAAGAGACAATGATGGGAAAGGTTTACTTTTGTATTATGATGGAATTTGTGGTGGAACGAGGGACTGGAAAGTAAACAGGGTATATTAAACCAGCATTGATTTAATGCTGGCCCACCGTCTGCAACGCTGGCCCAGCATTAAGACAACCTTGGATTAACTTCTTTATTGTTTGACATCAGGAGACAGACAGACATACATTACACCAATGCTGTTTTAATGCTGGCCCACCGTCCGCGACGCTGGCCCAACATTAAACCCCAGAGCACTGGTCTACTCAATTTAACGCTATAAATAACCCTTGAAGTCATTCGAAAGAGTAGGCATGGTTCCAATTTCGGGCTTCCTACTGTCCCGATATTGCCATGATTGTGAAGAAAAGCAATATTCACTCACTATTCACTCATTTAATTTAAATTTTCAGTCACTTGAAGTTGTGTCTCGCTAACGCGACACAACTTCAAGCGACTGAATATTTATGTGACTTGTGAAATTTATGCCCCTACATATATCAGTATTTCAAGATTGAGGACGTATTTTATTTTTAGCAACTGGTTATTCAAGCGCTAATAACAACAAATAATGGCTATTGTAGTCAACATCAGCGCTCTGGGAGTTCAAACAATGTTGGATTCACGTATCCTGTTTCCCGGGTGTCAATAAGATAGATAGACATACATACAGACACTGTCACGACTCCCAGCTGGACTGATTGAATCCTCACGATCCGGAAATGAATGACTCATCCCGGACCAGTCCGCATCATTCCTTACCATAGGAATCCCTGATCTCACCGTGCCTTATATTATCGAGGGTCACAATAATTGACACAATGTGTGTTCTTGCAAATGTCAGCGATAATTCTATGTATGTAAGGCGTCGACGATCGCGGGTAAAATCCACGAATTCATGCAATACCGTAAACTGATATGCGAAGACTGCTCAAGCAAAGTTTAACCCTTTAACCGCCAAATAATTCAATTTGAATTTTTACCCACTTGAAGTTGTGTCTCGCTGACGCGATCCACAGCTTCAAGTGAGTGAAAATTATTCAGATTTGACAAAATGGAGGTCAACTCTTTTCAAATCTTGCTGGTTGATGTCACATTTTATCTTTACCATATTTAATTTGTGGTACTTAATGTGCTAATAAAAAATTAAAATCCGAATATATGCGGCACCGGCGGTCAAAGGTTAATGTTTATGTCATTTTTTTATATTTATGTTATGCGATGTGAACTATAAACGTCAGGACATCACTTTTGCGAAAAAGCATGGCAGTATTGTTGATGGTATATCTTTTTATTTATCTTTATTAGGCTTGATATACACAACTATATACAATAATAGTACACATGTACAATTGTCAATAAAATTATGTACATTAGGATATCAGATACAGGTGATCAGCACCATCAATACGGTTGTTATTCAGGATTAAATGTATCTACACCATAATTACACTTGAATAGGCCTACATGTATAAGTTGATGTGTAAACTACATGCTTCAATGTTATTGAAATGCCTTTTATTTTTAAATCCATGATGTCACACCTTAAAAAATCATGAATCTTTTGACAAATAATTAACTACTTACACTCGCAACTTTTTAAAATGTAATCATAACAAATGTTAAATAAATATAAGTGTGATAATTTTCATAGTGTATATATGATATGTAATAAAAATTAACCACTTCAAGCCTGAATTTACCATTATCATCTTTATCCACTACAAACCGCCAATTGCTATCGCAATTCTCTACTTGTAGTGGATGAGGATGACTTGAAGTGGGTTGAAAATTGAAAAGAATTGCAATGTAAAGGTAAAATAATCTCATGAAAATTTTCTTTTTAAAACCCCTTAGTGATAGAAAAATCAGGTGTTTTCAGGAATGTAAAATGATGCTTTAATGCATCGTGAGGGCTTAAAGGGTTAACAAACAGTTGCAGCTAGACAGTGAATCAGTAAAACACTGCAAACCTCCACCGAAATTATTGATCGTAATCCGGACCCTGAACCTTGATCGTAATCCGGATCCTGCACCTGAATCGTAATCCGTATCATCCTCAAATTCTAGTAATTGTTCCTTGGCCCGAGACACACCTCTGGTGAAAAAAACATGCACATCCGTACAAGTAATCCGACGGCAGAGAGACAGACAGACAGACAAACCAACCAGACCAAACACATAACCAATAATGTATACCTATGTCGTCGGGAACGCTCCTGCGATTACGCATGTTCCTTTTGAACTAACGTAATAAATTTGTATTTAGCTTGGGCCCCACGGAATGACATATGAGCAGAGCCCGTAAGTAGCCTCTGGAAAAAGATGGTGTGCGATGCCTATAAATAAATAACTTAGTTATTGAAAATTGTAAAATAAGAAAGAGACTCAAATCAGAGACTCAATCAGAGACTCAATCAAAAACTCAATCAGAGTCTTAATCAGAGACTCAATCAGAGACTCAATCAGAGACTCAATCTGAGACTTAATCAGAGTCCTAATCAGAGAATCAATCATAGACTCAATCATACTGAAAAAAATGTTCGAGTGGCGGCCATTTTGAATCTGATCGCCATTCGGGTTAGTTCGGTTAACATGTGGGTCAGCTTTCAGAATAATCTGACAAAAACACGAAAGTCGATCGAGCTGACAAAATGAAATGAAATGAATGTGGTTTTACTGATACTTTTGTGCACATATAGACTAAACTGGGCTAACAAGGGAACACTGACAGACAGACGGACACACAGATGTTATGGGGACCCCAATAGCCTTCGCTCGAATTGGCTGCCTGCTAAAAATGAATGGAAGCGGATATTACAAAGGCGTTCATTTATTTTACCGTAGTTCCTCATTGTGTGAGATTACACATCTACGGCGTTTTAACAAAAAATCTATGGCAGCGGTGGGATTCGAACCCACGCCTCCGAAGAGACTGGTGCCTAAAACCAGCGCCTTAGACCGCTCGGCCACGCTACCGATATGTTATAGCGGTGAAAATAGTAATACATTGAGCTGCACAGACTAATAACATTGATTAAACCTTCATGTGCCGTCATAGCTGACACTTTGCATCCCAGTGTGCACATCAAGGTAAATAGAGCTAGGCGTTTGGCGCCAAAGGTGCAATGTTTGCCGATAGTCAACACGCTTAGCACGACTATAGTCGTTTTAACTCCTTTTTTAGTCGATTAAAATACAGTTATCGGGAACAAAATATGTTGTTAAACACCAAGATTTACACATTTTTAGTCTCAAATTAAACAAATATATTTTCATCCACTTGAAGTTGTGGGTCGCGGTAGCGAGACACAACTTAAAGTGGGTGAAAATGAAATTATTTCATTTAGCCTTTCAAGGGCTGATGTTGAGGTATTATCGCAGACGTTGACCCGGCATTAAACCAACAATCTGATCTAACTAATGCAAGAATAATGCTGGGCCGGCATCGCAGACGGTGGCCCAACATTACATCAACATTGGCCACATGTCTGGGCTTCTGTGGTGTTCGCATGTACAGATATAGCACGGATTACTGGCAACTCAATTCATTCATTCATTCATTCATTCATTCATTCATTCATTCATTCATTCATTCATTCATTCATTCATTCATTCATTCATTCATTCATTCATTCATTCATTCATCTATTCATTCATTCCTTCATTCATTTATTCATTCATTCATTCATTCATTTATTTATTTTTTTATTTATTTATCCAGTCATTTATTCATTCATTCATTCATTCATTCATTCATTCATTCATTCATTCATTCATTCATTCATTCATTCATTCATTTATTCATTCATTCATTCATTCATTCATTCATTCATTCATTCATTCATTCATTTATTCATTCATTCATTCATTCATTCATTCATTCATTCATTCATTTATTCATTCATTCATTTATTCATTCATTCATTTATTCATTCATTCATTCATTCATTTATTTATTCATTCATTCATTCATTCATTCATTCATTTATTCATTCATTCATTCATTCATTTATTCATTTATTCATTTATTTATTTATTTATTTATTTTATTTATTTATTTATTTATTTCTTCAATGATTTATTCATTCATTCATTCATTCATTCATTCATTCATTTATTCATTCATTCATTCATTCATTCATTCATTCATTTAGTCATTCATTCATTCATTCATTCATTCATTCATTCATTCATTCATTCATTTATTCATTCATTCATTCATTCATTCATTCATTCATTTATTCATTCATTCATTCATTCATTCATTCATTCATTCATTCATTCGTTCGTTCGTTCGTTCGTTCATTCATTCATTCATTCATTCATTCATTCATTCATTCATTCATTCATTCATTCATTCATTCATTCATTCATTCATGCATTCGTTCATTCATTCATTCATACATTCATTCATTCATTCATTCATTCATTCATTCATTCATTCATTCATTCATTCATTCATTCATTCATTCATTCATTCATTCATTCATTTATTCATTCATTCATTCATTCATTCATTCATTCGTTCGTTCGTTCGTTCGTTCGTTCATTCATTCATTCATTCATTCATTCATTCATTCATTCATTCATTCATTCATTCATTCATTCATTCATTAATTCATTCATTCGTTCGTTCATTCATTCATTCATTCATTCATTCATTCATTCATTCATTCATTCATTCTTTCATTCATTCATTCATTCATTCATTCATTCATTCATTCGTTCATGCCTCGAGTCTGCTTGGCTGCAAACAAATGAATTACCTAGCATTCATTCCATGCATTTATAATTATCAATGAATACCATACAGAAGTACAGCGGTATTATTGTTCCTAAGTCACCACAACATTCCGGGCTCACAATGGCTAGATCAGTGTGGAATTTACGTTATGACAACAGCTAGATCTGTAGTAGTAATATCACTGTCACGACTGTTGGCCTGTCTGTACTGACTGTTTGCATAAAGCATGGGCAAATTCATTAACCATTAAAGCACTGATGTCGACAACCATGATATCTCAGGGTTTGCATTGGCAGTTTTTTAAAGGTATGATATCATTATCTAAAATCTGCGCAACAATACCAATTAAGTATTTTAGTCATTTGAAGTCGTGAATATTTTTTGGTCCACGATCCACAATTAAAAAAAAAGATACAGCTCAGTTTATCCGCCAGGTTATCTCATTGATATGTCCACCAACTTAAAGTTTGTCTCGCTAACGCCATCCACAACTTCAAGTGATTAAAAAAAACCATTTTAATCAAATCAGAGGCAAACTATTGTGATATTCTGCTGAATGAAGACAAGTTCGAAATTCAAAAATCGTTATTTAAAAATTAAAAAAGCGTGATTATAGCTGTCATGGATGCTTAATGTGTCCCCAGCAAAAACACCACCTTGTACCAACGTTGATTCAATGGTGGGAAAGCGGCGCAGACGGTTGGCCAATTTTAAATTAACCTCAGCTGAACGTATCATGTTTTTCTGTGTCCAAACACATCGATTCCATGTAGTTTTAATGCTGGGCCACCATCAACGATGCTGGCCCAGCATTGAAACAACATCAATTGGTTGAACTCTTCATTTTGGTGACCACAGATATGTTGCACTGAGACCAGGATGTCGACAAAATGGTTGCTACCACTGCAGACACGATACATTAACCTAATGTGCCGCCTAATGTTGTTTCAATGTTGGGCCAGCGTCGCAGACGGTGGTACAATATTTGAAACAACATTGGGTCAATGTACCGTGTGTACTGGGATACTATGTAATGATGATATCATGGATTCTTCACTGTCAATGTTATCATCCCCTCCCCTCCCCCTGCAGTGTTTTCATGGAAACTATTATTAGCAGGGTCAACATGGGCAGCGTGAGTAGACTGAGTGGAATTTAATTAAGCTGTCTGCATGTACAATTAAAAGATCCCCTGGATATCAACTGCAACCACGTTCACTCGCAGATATAGATATAGAGATATAGATGGGGACACTGTGATGGGAGATTGAGCCAGATTTCAGACTCATAGTCTTAAAAAAGCATTATTTTTTATGATAACATAAAACTTCTGGTTTAATCCCCAGCATGACCGATCACTAAACACCATCTCAATTGCATGCGATCATGGCTGCAGCATGATTGAAATGGACGACATCAATCAATCAATCAATCAATCAATCAATCAATCAATCAATCAATCAATCAATCAATCAATCAATCAATCAATCAATCAATCAATCAATCAATCAATCAATCAATCAATCAATCAATCAATCAATCAATCAATCAATCAATCAATCAATCAATCAATCAATCAATCAATCAATCAATCAATCAATCAATCAATCAATCAATCAATCAATCAATCAATCAATCAATCAATCAATCAATCAATCAATCAATCAATCAATCAATCAATCAATCAATCAATCAATCAATCAATCAATCAATCAATCAATCAATCAATCAATCAATCAATGCTTTATATCGCGCCGCAATAGAATGACATCGATCTTATGCAGTTTCACTTATGCCAGTAAGTGTGAGAAGAAGCTTCACTGAAATTAAAGCTCAAAACAATATCATAACCTATTTCGGGTCTGGGTGGGTTAAGGGCATAGAGGTTCCTGTAGTCACCACATTACACATGATATGCTCATATTGTATGATGTAAGTCCTGATTGTAATGAGACAATCTTCTGACCCTTAAAGTAATTCATTTAAATTTTCACCCACCTGAAGTTGTGTCTCGCTACCGCGACCTACAACTTCAAGTTGACGAAAATTGCTCATATTTTCTAAAATTTCATCAATTTAAGTGGAGTCAATTTGGTTTGGAAATAAACGAGTCTGGTAGGTGGGACTATTGCCCTATTATTTGCCGTTATCTTAAGATCTAGTTCTCGATGACAAAATATGATATCGTAAATGACTTTGCTCTAACACTTCTTTGTTTTAATACTTGCCTGTAAGAAGTAGGTTTCTTCACATTTATTCCTTAATGATTATTTTGATTTATGGGTGGGGTAAAGTACCCCTGAAAAATTGACAGTGAGAAACATAGCTGATTATGCGGCAGAGCATGCCGGGAGCATAATGCCATACTTTGATAGTGCCATTTGTGTTAACATAATAGTGTGGTTGTACTCACCAGATGTCGTGTGTTGTTACACCTGTTGATATTGATCAGAAACAGGATACTATGTAGGATGGTGTTGTGATTATAGATTCCCATAAAGTATACAAGTAACACAGATTTTACTTTGATATAATTACTTTTTATTCTTGAATAAATTCTTGAATAATTTGAATTCAATGTTTTATATATTCTAGTACAACTATTTCTAAAAATAATAATTTATTTATACCTTGAGAATTTCTGGGTAATTTTCAGTTCATCGAAGGAACATTTTTTATCTTAAGAATATCGTGTATATTCAACAAATGACATGTTTTCAAATGACAAATCTTACGTCTCCACACACATGGCTTAACTCTCAAAACGCCAAATTAAACAATTTTAATTTTTACCCAATTGTAGTTGAGTCTCGCTACCGCGACCCACAACTTCATGTGGGTGAAAATATCCATATGTGTTTAATTTGAGACCAAACATTTGCAAACATTTGCAAATGCTGCTGTTTCAACGCAAATATTCCGACGTGATCGCATGTGATCTCAGTCAGTAGTGTGTACGGTATATATGCAGGTACTTAGTGTATATTCTGATTAAGAACGTTCTCTGTAGATAAACTATTTCCAATGATGGCAAATATTGATTAGGTTGGTGCTTTAAATAAATATTTATATTTTTCAAACCGTGTAAAACCATTATTTTGCATCCATGTTTTGAGAATGCCATGCATATGATGGGATATCTTAACACTTCCAATCAACAGCTATCATCCATGGCAAGCTTAGTTGACGGAAATATCAGCTTGAAAAGCATTAAATATAACCCTCATTGCAATTTATATTCTATGGATATGTGAAAGAAAATTATGCCTATTCTATATATATTAGTCAATATTTTCAATATTTTAAAATATTTTCTATATGAAAAAAAGGATGAATAATTTGAATATCCTTTCGCGGTGGCTTGTTTGATGTGACGCTGACCTCATAACATGTAAATACCACATTTAGTATTCAACCCTTTCAGTGCGGAAACCAATTTATAATTTGGAATCTGACATCTGTATAAACACCTGATTTATAATGGCCGTAGATCAATAACATTGGTATTCAAATGAAGCGGAAAGAGCTAACTAAGATATTTATGAAGATTTCAAATTGAAAAAACTCTTTGGTCTCCATGGTGGATACACAAATATTTCAGCGCTGTAAGGGTAAAACACGTCAAGTAAACTAGTCTTAAGTCAGTCTATAATTTGGAACAATTCTGGACACACAATTCATTTTTTCAGCCATTTACGTCAAATAATACACACCCACCCTCGACAAGTGTGATCAGAGTGTGTTTTATTGTCTGAGTATATTTAGCTTGTGTAACGAGTTCCATGTACACTTTTAGAGGACTGTTTCTGAGAATCGCCAACCGATGTAACCCTGAACAGTGAATAATTAAACTTTAACCCTCAGAGCGCTGAATTTTTTTTGTTAAAACCAAAGTTTTTTTTTTAATTTGGAATAATCATAAATGTTTTTTCCGATTCATTTGAATACCTAAGTTATGGATCTACGACCACTAGAAATATAACAAAAAACTTTCAGTGCGGGGACCGACTTTATACGTCAGAATCTACCGTCTATAGACGACAGATTCTGACGTATAATTAGTTATAATTAATTTTTCACCCACTTAAAGTTGTGCATTGCTACCACGACCCACAACTGCTAGTGGGTGAAAATTACTCATATTTGTTTAATTTCAGACTAAAGATTTTGCAAATCTTGATGTTTAAACACGCATTTGGCTCACAAAAACTGTGATTTGATCGGCTTTCAAACAAACAAAAAACGACGATAGTCGTGCTTAGCGATGAAAGGGTTATTCCTTTCAGTGCAGGGACCGGCTTTAGACGTCAGAGTCTGGAGTCTGAAGTCGGCCCATGCACTGAAAGAATTAAAATATTTATAATGGTCGCAGACATATAACATAGATATTCAAATGAATCATAAAGAACTAACACATTACTACGACATGTATGATGCTTCCAAATCGAAAAATCCCTTTGATCTCCATGGTTAATACATAACTATTTCCTGCTCAATTGCCTGATCAAATTTTTATACCTTTCAAGCTGGAATTCCTGGAGTGATTTCCAGCCTCAAATAATGAATAATCTTTGAATAATTGAAAAAAAAGCATGTAGAATTTGAATGATTTTATTACCATGATAACAGAACATGTACCATAAAATATTTTGTGAATATTAGCGGCATTTGATATAGATCAAGACGTGTTTGAAAACGTATATCCGCGGTTCTAGCAGGACAAAGGTTCACTGGGCGATCGCTAAGTGCTCGTTGTCTGTGATGTCAATAAAGATCACCAGAGGTCACTATCAAACAGGCAGCCACTGTTTTATTATCGCATAACAAAAGAAGAGGCGGAGCTACTGAAATGTATGCACGCTTAAAACGTTGAAATTTTCAATATATCAGGGCTGTATCCAGACTAAGACAAAGGTGGGGTTACAGAGGACCAGATTGTGAAACGGGGGTCTGGGGAGAAGCTCCCCAAGAAGTTTTGAAAATTTATTCGGCAGAGAGTAGAGTATTATACAATTTTAGACAATTGTACATATTTGCATATTTGCCCGATGGCTCACAAATATATCTATGAAAACCCCGGATAAAAGCTACTCGGTATTATGGATGCACTTATCGTACATCATTGATTCTTTTCGAAGCCAAAATGTGGTATCTTCTTGCTGGAAGATGATTTTTTTTTTGTTTAGCTGCAGTGGCCCTAACGGCTGTCATGTTTTTTTTATAAAAAAATATAAAACATTCGACAATTTGAATAAAATCCGCAGCTCAATGTATACAAAATTGGAATTGAGGCATGAAAGTATACTGTGTAAAAGCTGTATTAAATTTGATGTTCAAAAACATTCTTGATGCAATAATCTTACAAAACAGCAATATATTAATTATACAGCCACAGTTTCCCAATTGAAGATTGAAAAAAATATGGATGTAGTAGCCCATTGCTATTTTGGATTGCACGTGCTGTTAAATAGAATAGAGATTTCACGTATTAGTAACCCTTTCAGTGCGAGGACCGTTTTTAAACTTCAGAATCTGACGTCTGAATACGGCTAACGCACTGAAAGAATTTAAAAAATACAATGGACGTGGACCCATGGTCACCCATAACATAGGACCCTCATGAAATAAAGTAGTTATTATCATCATTCAAATGAAGCGGTAAGACATTTATGACGATTTTAAATTATTAACCCCTTTGATCTTCATGGTTTGTTTGTATACAGCTATTTCCGCGCTTTAAGGGTTAAGGTTGAAAAAACTATCTCAGATTTTTTTGTACATTGAGCAACCCTGGTTCTAAATATCAACACGTGATCAAGCCTGAACCAATCAGTGAGCTTAAAACTGACTTAAGTGGCCATGGAGCCAGTTGAAGTGAGACAATCACCTACCTCACCAGGTGAAAAGAGAGAGGCACTATAAGGTTTATACCAGAACTAGTGCATAATCTCGCGTCAGCCCTCGCGCTGCGCGCGCTCCTATGATGGAGCAATGAGACAGTTGATTAACCCTTTCAGCGCGGGGACCGTCTTTATACGTCAGAATCTGACGTCTACAGACGTCAGATTCTGACGTATTAAGACGGTCCCCGCTCTGAAAGAATTAAAATATTTCTAATGGTCGTACACCCATAACAGAGGTATTCAAATGAATCAGAAATAGCTAAATAAGACAATAATGATGATTTCAAATTTAAAAAAACATGAATTATGTAAAATTAATTCAGCGTTGTAAGGGTTTAAAACGGGCCCTAGTGTTCGATAGGTCATTCCTAAAAACGGTACTATATTTGCACAGAGCTTACGAGGGTTATAATAGACAGGTTGTACAGACCACAAGGTGCTGTAAATGGGCCACATAATGATGCTTGACATTATGTTCTCAGCATTGAGAGATAAAGCGATGTGTGTGCGGCATAGGAGTCAATTCTAGTTAAACGAAGAGCGTTATTCACGATTCACTTGTGAACAATGGATGCTCCCCACATGGTGGTCTGGCTACCCACAATGCACCGGGAGTAGCGCGCCTGCGCAATCTGTGTTCAATACATCTGCAAAAACAGGCCTTGATCAAATATACTTTGACTCTATGTTGATCTAATGTTGGGCCAGCGTCAAGGACGATGGGACAATGTTAGGCCAGCATGGAGTCAATATCTGGTTTCTCATAAGATCTTGACAAGACTAGATCTAAGGTTTGGGACAAATCACCATAGGATTATCTGCAAAGCTTACCGCTTGGGTTATACGCAATATGACAGCTTTGATTTTTCAATCGAGATAGAGACTGACTGACTGACTGACTGACTGACTGACTGACTGACTGACTGACTGACTGACTGACTGACTCACTCACTCACTCACTCACTCACTCACTCACTCACTCACTCACTCACTCACTCACTCACTCACTCACTCACTCACCCACTCAGTTACCAGGAATCGAGCAGGGAGCAGTCGGTACTCTGATAGTTTATAAACCACAATTAGCCATTAAATCATCCGTGAAAACTGTCTGGTTATTTGTGAGGCTCTGCCGGATGTATTCTGTGTGTGACCACGTGAGCATGAATGAATACTCTCAGTGCACGTGTGTGGGCACGAGACCACGTAAACGTAACGCGGGTATTGTGTTAGCTGAGACGCCCAGCAAGCGCGACACGCTGACCCAATGCTGGGTCAACGTTGGTACGACCTTAATCCAACATTAGGTCAACGTGTCGTGACAGCTGTGACAAAGGGTTTGTAGTATCCTTGTTGTGACACAGAGAAGTCTATTTACATTCTATTCCTCGTTGTGACGCACTCCTTAGAACCACGTGACCTACACTGTCCCCATTTAAACAATGTCGCATTACGCTGAAAATCATGCCCGAGCGGCAGTTTCGTTTAAATGAAACAAGTAATCATTTCATACAGGGGGAGGTTGGTGGAAGGGGTCGGGGAAGGCCACTTGCAGTCGGCATGAATCAGCACACGGCGTAGCAGTGTGTAGGCACACACACTGCTACGGAGTGTACACGTGACCCAACACACCAATGTCTACAGCCGCTCAGTACACGTGACAATAATCAACCAGAGTTCGAATTTTATGTCCCCATATGCAAAAAAAATACAAATATTACAATTTCTAGGTCTGTTCTGTAGATTCTAGAACTCTGCTATCAGGACAATATATAATTCACGTGTAGCAGTATACAGTGTGAAATTGCTCGTTCATAGCAAATCATTTGAAATAAAATACACAAGTATACCGTATGAAATGAAAGTTATATTTTACAATTATATTACATTATTTCTTTATCAAAATATGACAAAGATTTAAGTTTTGATTTAGAAAGTATTGCATAACTAAAATAACTAAAATAAACGATGCTAGTTCTGAACCCAGTAAAATAAGTATTGATTGGTGGAGTGAGACTTAAGTTTCGACTTAACTAAACTGCAAAAAAGACTTCACTTTTGACATAAACAGTTTACGTATTTACATATCTGTAGCAGCGATCAAAGCTGATAAATTGCTGCAAGAATTATCAAGTTAATAATTAACAATAAAAAAATAATAATTTTATAATCAACCCTAAATTTATAATCAAAGAGAAATTAAGACTTGAACTGATATCTGGTGTTGTGATATCTATATACAAGCTTCTGATTTAAACTTCGAAAAAATTTTTTTAGCGTATGCTGTTCAATAGTTAATCTTACTATTTACTGGGTTATTTTTATAACATGCACCCAATGTGGTGTCGTGAATTTTGGTCTCGGACGTCACAATAATAATTGGCATTTCATTTTAATGAAGTAAGCTCACCATCAATCTGATTCCTAATAACCCAACCACCTGTTGTCGAGGCTGGTGCTTTATCAGATTGTATAAATCATTTACTGACACTCAGAAACAATGTACACTTAAGTATTATACCACGAGATGATTCAATTTCTAAAATCTAACTTCTCTTCACCTTATGATTTATTTGATGTTTATTCGAATAATATTCCTCGACATGAAACTGAATAAAAAGTAGTATACTTTAATTTGTATTGTTCAATTGTATGTACATGGGCCCTGAGTACGAAAATAAAGATGCTGTATTATATGCTGCTGAACCAACTGTTTTATTTATTAACCTTTTCACTACCATACATGACGGAAATTTCCGTCGTCATTCGTCAATGAACGTAACCATAAAATGACACAAATTTTCGTCAAATATATACTACATTTATGTATTTTTCGTCATTTGAAGCTTGAAATTGCGTTAGCAATTCCAGCTTCAAATGACGAAAAATAGAACTCGTACACCAGTATATCTGGATCCTGGCATGCACCCCGGCCTGGAAGTCAAAGGGTTAACTCTTTATCCGCCAAATTATCTTGTTTAATTTTCGCTCAATTCAAGTTGTGTCAGGATGTAGCGACACAAAACTTCAAGTGGGTATAAATTACTCATATTTGTTTAATTTCAGATCAAACAATTGAAGTGTTGATTTTTAAATATTCGTTTCTTCCTCACGATGATAAGCCCAGATAAGTCTGAATGCTGAGCCACCATCGTAGACGCTCCGTCATCGTTAAAACAGCGTTGTGTCAATGTCCCGTTTTAACTGAGTGATGATATATCACAAGGCGTTGTAACGTCGACATTTAATGGAATGTAAACCCCAGAGATAATGAATTCATTGGAATCATCGATCATTTTGATGAACATTCCTCTTGTATCCTCAGATGTTCACCGTGTGTTACGAGTGAGTGTAAACTGATCAATTACAAAATAATCGTAGACATAATAGAGGGGACAGCTAGGCTTGTTGCATTGGCGTTAGCATTATAATAGGCTATAACACGTGTTACACCCTACACCTTGTAATCAGGTGTCCAAGAAACAACATATATATCTCCCTATCTACAAGTAAATATTCAAAAGTGTAGGTTGTTATCTCTGACCGAGAGGTGGCATGCTCGTCCTCAAAATTATCAAACAGACTAATTATATGACTTAATAACAACTAAAATCAAGAGAGCGAAATTAAAAGATTAGTTAGACTCCTAATGTCAAGAAAACCATCATACCAACCAAATTTTACAATTGAAACTGTTACCTACTTGGCTACCGCGACCCACAATTTCCAGGGGATAAAATACTCCCACTTGTTCAATTTAAAGTTCAATAAATCTAATTCATCCTGAATAATCACAAATTGCACTCACCAGACCATTATTTTATACGTTAATACAAAACATAAAATTAAAATAATATATAGTATGTGGTTCTCACTTAACCCTTTAACCGCCGGTGCCGCATATATTCGGGTTCTAATTTTTTATTAGCACATCAAGTATCACTTTTTAAACATGTTAAAGATAAAATGTTACATCAATCAGCAATACTTGAAAACAGTTGACCTCCATTTTGTCAAATCTGAATAATTTGCACGCACTTGAAGTTGTGGATCGCGTCAGCGAGACACAACTTCAAGTGTGTGAAAATTGAGATTGAATAATTTGGCGGTTGAAGGGTTAACGTTTACTGTGAAGAAAGTTGAGGAATTTACAATCCATTCATTTCATGAATGATTACTGTGTATGGTAATGTATCTATTGAATTCAGTCATTTCATGAATGATGACAATGTAGGGTAGTGTATTTTTCGTTATTTATGAATTCCCTCTGACCACCTGTGCGCCGCCTAGGTGCAGGGCAACCGACTGGAAACTCTCGAACCACATTTGTGAGCAACACCCCGGATTTCTTCACAATCGTGAAATGATATTAGAGTACTCCACCCATCACATAATAAATCGCTTCTAAGTGCAGAGCCACTAATAGTCATATAATAAATTACACATGCAATTTGATAGGGTACTACTACAATATAGATATACATTTGCACAATTGTATATATACAAAAGTAAATATAAAAATTAATTATGTATATGTTTGTATATACTTATATTCAGAATTAGTTGTAATATAATATATATACATTTATACATAAATATATACACCTCCTCCCCTCATCCGCCCAGAATCACATAAAATATAAAATAGTGTCCTGTTAAGCATGCATGCAAGCGTGAATTCAAGGCACTGTTATCAGTTTTTTTGTAACACAATATCATAGTAACGTCACGAGTTTACCATCCATTGGAAAATTGCCTAATGAAATGCTATAAGTCATAGGCTGTTAATTTGATTTGTTTCTCCCACATTTTTTATGACTTGTGTGGTGTAAGTCAAGTTCGGAAGGAGCTACAGTCTGAATAAAAACACTGGAAAATGTATATATGTAAATAAGAGATAATGAAAGAAGAATTAGCGTTTAACATATTAAATTAAATAATAATAATAATAATAATATAATCAAGTATTAAGAGCAAAAAGTATGATATCTGTATTTTGAAATTGGGAAGTCTTAAACAATGTTAACCCTTTCAGGCCTGAATTTATCATTGTCATCTTCATCCACTACAAGCCGCGAATTGCTGTCGCAATTCTCGACTTGTAGTGAATGAAGATGACATGAAGTGGGTGGGAAATTGACGAAAATTGCCATGTATTGGTAAACCAGTTTCATGGAAATTATCATTCTAAAACCCCTAGTTGTAGGAAAATTAAGTCTGTTTTCAAGGATGTAAAATGATCCTTTAATGCATCGTGAGGGCTTAAAGGGTTAAATAATACCCAACATAAGATGTATTTAGAGGTGTTTCAGCTCGTTTTGTTTTGTTATATTAAGATTCGTTTGAAGGTGATTTATTCAATCAAAAAAAAACAGAATTTTAAATTTGTGACAATATAATGATATATTTTAATTATGCTATGCCGCATTTTTTAGTGATTCATCTACAACGTGGTCATCACAAAACAAAATCACAAATTGGCAAAAAATTTAAAGAGATATAACAAGATAAAATCACCAAAGGTATCCAGCCCCCACAAGTCACTCTTTACAAGGGTATAATTTGTTTGCCAGATGAGCGATTCTCATAATGTGCCAGCTTTTATCAGATCATTTCTTGTAAATAATATTCTTGTTCACAATGTAACCCTAATAACATGCATTAGTTCTCTGTTTTACCACAAGATGGGGGTGATGTATCACGTGCGAGGATATGATTCCACCTAATCTATGTCTGACATCTCTAGTGAGGAAAGGCCACTTAAATGACACACTCTACGTGCGAGTATCTGTAAATCAAACTAATGAAGTAGATTACATCGCATTGCATTGCATTGCATTGCATTGCATTGCATTACATTGCATTGCATTGCATTGCATTGCATTGCATTGCATTGCATTGCATTGCATTGCATTGCATTGCATTGCATTGCATTGCATTGCATTGCATTGCATTGTTTTTATGCATTGATTTTATGCATTGTATTTCATTGTACTTCATTGCTCTACATTGCTCTGCACTGTGTAAGGTTTTGTTGTATTGCATTGCATTTTATTCCATTACATCACATTGTAATACATTGCATTGAATCGTATTGCATGGCATTAAATTGTATTGTATTGTATTGTATTGTATTTTATTTTATTTTATTTTATTTTATTTTATTTTATTTTATTTTATTTTATTTTATTTTATTTTATTTTATTTTATTTTATATTATTGTATTGTATTGTATTGTATTGTATTGTATTGTACTGTATAGTATTGTATTGTATTGTATTGTATTGTATTGTATTTGTATTGTATTGTATTGTATTGTATTGTATTGTATTGTATTTGTATTGTATCGTATCGTATCGTATCGTATCGTATCGTATCGTATCGTATCGTATCGTAATGTATCGTATCGTATCGTATCGCATCGCATCGCATCGCATCGCATCGCATCGCATCGCATCGCATTGTATTACATTACATTACATTACATTGCATTTCATTTCATTGCATTGCATTGCATTGCATTGCATTGCATTGTTTTTATGCATTGTATTTCATTGCTCTTTATTGCGATGCAATGTGAAGTTTTGTTGTATTGCATTGCTTTGTATTGCATTCCACACATTTCCTTACATTGCATTGTAGCGTAAAAATTAAATGAATCGGGTTTCAGGGGCCAATTTTGTGCACATACAGGCTAAACTGGGCCAAGAGAACCTCCTGAGGTTGGTGAAGTGAGATGACACTGCCCTCCAGACACAGGATTCGAAATTCAAACCCTGGAGGTCTGAGGTCGAGCACGCTACCTCTCAGTCACGGAAGCTCCCTACAATACTGAGTTTTACGAGTGGATGTGGAAGAATTCAAACCGCCGAGACCGGGAAACGAACCCCGAACTCTAGCGTGAAGGCAGCGATGCTAACCACTACCCTTTACTTTAGGGCGCCCGCCCGCATTGTATCGCATTGCATGACATTGCATGACATTGCATGACATTGTATTGTATTGTATTGTATTGTATTGTATTGTATTGTATTGTATTGTATTGTATTGTATTGTATTGTATTTTATTGTACAGTATTGCATTGTATTGCATTGTATTGCATTGTTTTGTATTGTATTGTATTGTATTGTATTGTATTGCATTGCATTGCATTGCATTGCATTGCATTGCATTGCATTGCATTGCATTGCATTGCATTGCATTGCATTGCATTGCATTGCATTGCATTGTATTGTATCGTATCGTATCGTATCGTATCGTATCGTATCGTATCGTATCGTATCGTATCGTATCGTATCGTATCGTATCGTATCGTATCGTATCGTATCGTATCGTATCGTATCGTATCGTATCGTATCGTATCGCATCGCATCGTATCGTATCGTATCGTATCGTATTGTATTGTATTGTATTGTATTGTATTGTATTGTATTGTATTGTTTATTGTATTGTATTGTATTGTATTGTATTGTATTGTATTGTATTGTATTGTATTGTATTGTATTGTCTTGTATTGTATTGTATTGTACTGTACTGTACTGTATTGTATTGTATTGTATTGTATTGTATCGTATTGTATTGTATTGTATTGTATTGTATTGTATTGTATTGTATTGTATTGTATTGTATTGTATTGTATTGTATTGTATTGTATTGTATTGTATTGTATTGTATTGTATTGTATTGTATTGTATTGTATTGTATTGTATTGTATTGTATTGTATTGTATTGTATTGTATTGTATTGTATTGTATTGTATTTTTTTGTATTGCATTGTATTGTATTGTAATGCTTATTGTATTGTATTGTATTGTATTGTATTGTATTGTATTGTATTGTATTGTATTGTATTGTATTGTATTGTATTGTATTGTATTGTATTGTATTGTATTGTATTGTATTGTATTGTATTGTATTGTATCGCATTGTATTGTATCGCATTGTATTGTATTGTATTGTATATTGTCTTACATTGCATTGTATTGCATTGCTCAGTGAACTTTACAAGACGTATCGACCAGGCTACTGTATTCCACCCCTTCATTTAAAAATCAACTAAAAGGTAAAGGTGATCGGCTGGGGTCGCGTTCAATCTGTTTTATTAGCATGTTGATTCGCTGTCATTGAGAATGAGTGTTTAAACACCAGCATTGGCAAATTAGATAACTTATCGCTTTATTAGGTGTGATAATGTGCTTTGATATTTAATTTTGTCTACTTTGTCTGTATCGATTTTAGTTGTGTTCAGTTGCTTGTAGGATTTTGTTAACGCCCATTGATCGAGTTTTCGTTTTTCTAATTGTGATATTCAAGCTAGTCATCTAATTATCGCACTTCCCGCGAATATGCGATGTTTCTAGGGTTGCCGCGACCCACAACTTTATGTGAATAAAATACAATCGGCTTTATAAAATTAAATCACAACTTATACGGTTTTACATATATAAGACGCTTCTAATTATAAAAACTGGTTAAACAAAACCGAATAAAATCACATGAGCCGTCAGGCTATTGTTGAAACAGTAGATTGAAATTGCATGGCTAAAGTTTCGTGCATGTTTTTAACCATGCTAGCATAGAAATTGCGTTTTTCTATTTGAAATCTTAGAACAAATGTACTATATGTGGTGTATTTTGAGTCAGAGAAGTAACTTAATTACGCACGCGCCTCGTACATTCGGATCTACGAATCAATCGAATTTTGTTATTTCTCCTTGACAGGTACACTTGTGTATTCAGTGCAGAGAATCGAAATGAGAGCCCTGGCAGTGGTTGTGTCTCTATACATCAGGTGTTATATGAGGGGTAGAGGGGGGAGGGTTCTGATGAAGAGCCTCTCTTGTTCTAGGTGTCAGAGGTAACGTTATGTACCCCGCCCCTCCTACCCCTCCACTCCACCCTATACCACCCAGGTTATACACCCTGGGGGTCATAAACCCTCAACCCTCGCGTGTCCATGTCCGTCTTACAAGAGCAAAACACCTTCAATAATGATCATTTTGACTCATTTGACTCATCAAAATATAACATTTCATGTAATGTTTTACTTGTTTTTACACTAATCATCTGAATAATTATTCTTATTAATGGTAAGACGTTTCTTTTAAAAAAATCTTTATGGTTAGCCATTACGAGATGAGTAGCTATACTATTTCCACAAAAAATATGTGATTTTTATTTTTACTTGTTGTGCTACCACTCCACCTATGCTAGTGATTGTAAATACATCATTTAGTGGTTCAGTGTAATAGTTTGATATGGCTGAGGTCTCCCTTCTGCTCTAAAATAGTGTATCTAGGTTCGTTTCAAACACATAGGCTCATAGCTAACATTAGTTTTACCACCCAGATAGGACACCCAGATTGTAGAGCGCTGTAACGTTTCCCTTGCTTCTAAACAAGGCGGGTCATCCATACATCAAGTGTAAACTGATGTACCCCGCCCTCCAGCACCCCTCCCTCCTCCTGGCTACTTATGTAAAACCCCAGAGGTTCAAAGCGATTCCCTGAAGCCTTATCCCGTTATGTTAGTTTATTTTAATGTTCACCCACTAGAAGTTGTGTCTCGCTACCGCGACCCACAACTTCAAGCGGTTGAAAACTACTCATAATTGTTAAATTTAGGACCAAATATTCAGACATCTTGATGTTTAAGCACACCTTTTATTCCCAATAGCAGTAATTTAACCGGCTAACAAAATTGATTAAAAGCGATTATCGTCGTGCTTAGCGGTGAAATAAAAATGAAATTAAATGAATTGGGCTTTAGGCCACCTTTGTGCACATATAGGCTAAACTGGGCCAGGAGGACCTCCTGAGGATGGTGAGATGATTGAGATGACACTGTCCTCCAGACACAGGATTCGAAATTCGAGCCCCGGTCTGAGGCCGAGCACGCTACCTCTCGGTCACGGAGGCTCCCCACAATACTGACTTTCACACGTGGATGGGGAAGAAACTTTTTTGTTTCTCTCAAACCACCGAGACCGGGAACCGAACCCCGAACTCTGGCGTGAAAGGCAGCGGTGCTAACCACTACCCTAGGGCCCTCGCCCTAGCGGTGAAAGAGCCAAGAGAAACATTGTCCGATAAATACAAAACCTGGATTTAACCCTTTAACCGCTGGTGCCGTCCATAATCGTTTTTACATTTTTTATTAGCACTTTACATATCAGCTTTTAAACATAATAAATATAAAAAGTGACATTAATCAGCCAGAATTAAAGCAGCATTAGGTCAATGTCTCGTGTTCGTTAGGTAGCGGCTACATAGAGCAACAAGTCAATATACCCTTGTGTGAAACCCTAGCAGCTCCAGAGACAAGAAATCTAATTTCATCGCTCATAATGAGAGATCGTACTGGCTTAAGACAGAAAGTCAATGTCTCTCCGAGAAACCCTTGTGACTCTAAAAAGAAAACAGAAAGTCAATGTATTCCCTTATCATCAACACTAGTGGCTCTAGGGAGTAGAGGGTCAGTATATATCCTTCTGTGAGATATCCTAGAGGTTCCAAGGACCAGATATCAAGTTTAGTCCATCGAGCACGAGACGGTGACATTATCAGGTATGTAATTTGAGGTCTATACCTGCCAGCTGTTAAAAGAATTCTCCGAAATCACTTGTCTTCTGAATGCTGCAGGGGTGAAATAAACGTTGTCAACAAATAAATATTAATTTTATATAGTAAACCCATGTAACAACATTGATCAAAAAACTATATTATAAATAATCAAAATGAAAGTAGTGAATGTAATTATAAACATAATTACTTTAAAGGGATTGTTTAGGTCTGTCTAGTGGGGTGGCCGCCCCTGGGGTTACCATATATCACGTGATTACAGGGCATGTACCCCGCCCCCAGGGTAACTAACTACCCTGTAATTTACCCTCCTATTTACCCCCAATTGAATCATGTTCGAGTCGCTATCAGCGGGTAAGTAACAAGTACTTAACCCTTGCAGCGCGGGGATCGATTTTAGACGTCAGAATCTGACGTCTGTAGACGTCAGATTTTGACGACTAAAGTCGATCCCCGCGCTGTAAGAGGAGCAAATATTTGTAATGGCCGTAGACCCATAACATATATGTATTGAAATGAATCAGAAAGAGCTAACTAAGACATTTTAATTTGAAAACAACTCTGGCCTACAAGGTTTTTATAAAAAATCAGCACTTTAAGTACTTATCCCTCTTTTCGCCAGACGAGTCACAGAGAAGTCAATACCAAGCACATTGTTGGTTCAATGCTGGGCCCGCCTCGATGACGGTGGACAAGCATTGAACCAACATCCAGGCCGGATTCTCAGCGCAGTTGAGAAAAGCGGGAAACGTAATTCCATGCCAGTTGTCTGTAAAATATACATCATAAACAGCCTGATTTCACTCTTGTACCGATGAATAAATATTGTCGGTTGCTAATTTTCATCATTTAAAACCCTTTGAAGCCTGTCATTGCACATTATATCTTCATCCACTACAAGCCGCGAATTGCTGCCGCAATTCTCGACTTGTAGTGGATGAAAATGACCTGAAGTGGGTGGCAAAAGAAAACAAATCGTTATTATTGGAAAAGTTCTACGAAATTATTCGTTCTAAATACCCTAGGTTCTGGAAAATTAATTCAATCTTCATGGAAAATGTGCTTTGATGCATCGTGAGGAAAAGGGATATCACCAAATGTTACAAAATAGTTTGTATTGGATACTTAGCTAATTGACTAACAATTTATTATGAAGATAAATGCATGAATAAATAAAAAAAAATGTTATTAAAAACTGGACTTTGCTTTAGTAATTCCACCTTTAAGTGAATGAAAAGCAGAAGTAAAGAATTCAAGAGGAAACGGGTTAACAGATTAGCATTGTATCTGTTTCCCATAATATCAGATATTTTAACGATTTGCATACTCTATGTAACTCACAGTTTTGAGTTAATACCCGTTGGATATGGTGCTTATTATATTTTAAGAGTTTTATGTGATATATATTTTTACTATAAATATCTGACCTTGATAACCTATAGATATGCCTCAGAGCTTCCTAATTAATCTCTCACTCTCACTTGTGTACACAATACACTACAATCGATCATCAATAAATAAACTAGAAAAAAATAAGCAAACATCAACAATTTTGGCATACCATCACCATATCATCGCACACACAACTGTGAAGGCTTTGAATATGTCAATTGAAATACGTCCTTTGTGCAGGCATCTTTTAAATATGAAAACGTAATCATTTTTAGTGAGTGACGCTGATGCTATCTCCCTTGATTAAGTGATCCTATTCTATCTTTATTTTTTTGAACATCTTGCGTCAGCTGTTTCACAATCATGCTGATGCTACAGTATAATGATACATAGCGCGCCAAATGTTGAGAGAGCTTTGTATAACATTGTCTGTGATGGGGTTATCTTCGCCGTGACACTGTGTGTGGTTGACAGAGTGGGTGGCCTGAAACTGACATGACAATCAAGTATCTCTTTCATCAAGGTAGCCCTCACTCAACCTGGGGAGGGGGAGGGGGGGGGGGTATGACTATGACTTTTAGTTGATAAAGCTGCATAATCTAATTGGACAGGTCGGCGCACGAGGAATTTTAAGTTTAAATTCCGGCGCTACATCGGGCTCCTTTTTTTGAATCACTTTCACCCTTTCAGTGCGGGGACCGATTTTAGACGTCACGATCATCAACATTTTGTACAGATTTGCTGTGAATGAACAGAAAACAAATAAATGATGATGATGAAAATATATATCTTCCACAAAGTGGAAAGGAGACCTTTTAATTCCAAGGCGTTTCTAGGAGCATTCAAACTATCTTTTGGTAGAATCTCCTAAAATTTATGAAATGAGAAAAAGCCGCCTAAAATGGTAAAAATTGTAGTTTGCCAATTTATGGTCTATGGTAACTTTGTGTTCACTTTACTTAATTATAATTTGTTTCTTCATCAAGTCAAATCTAGGCGAGTCGAGTAGGCCTATACCTTATTTCAATAAACCAGAACTGAACCATGAGGAAATGACCCGCCATGTTGCAATGTTCGCTCATCATTTACGCCACAGGCCCAAAATTTAAACAACATTGGTTGAATGTTTCGTATTTGTATGCGTATGAATACCGCGTGATATAATAAAATACATGCAAACATAAGACGTGCAACCAATGCTGGGCTAGTGCTGGCCCACCGTCTGTGACGCTGGGCCAACATTAGCCCAGCATTGATTCTACGCCTCGTTATTACTGGCCTCAGACGGAAGTATTTAAAATGAATAGATTTAAAGAGTCAAAATGGTGGTGGGTCTGTTAGCTCCGGGGTGGTGAGAAAGGGGGGGGGAGATATAGCATCAGATAAAGACCACTAATACTTGTCATTTTATGTCAGAAGAAAAGAGACATCTTGGGTGGTGATCCCCCCCCTCCCGCCCCCATAAAGTACTCCTCAACCCCGAATAGGTGAGAACATAGCTCGACTCCTCCGCCGACAGAGCCTTAATTTAATTTTCATTTTAAGTACCTGAACTCTTTTACAGCTAGAATAGTCAGCTAGTATAGTCAGAGAAATACACATTATCTTGATAATATGTGTAGGCATTATCAGAGTATTTTTTTTTTAAAGTCTATATGGTCTACATATACCATTTTCACAATTATAATGTTGCAATTTCATTTCATTTCATTCATTCATTCATTTATTCATTCATTCATTCATTCGTTCGTTCGTTCGTCCGCTCGCTCATTTATTCATTCATTCATTCATTTACTCACTCATTTATTCATTCATTCATTCATTCATTCATTCATTCATTCATTCATTCGTTTGTTCGTTCATTCTTTCATTCATGTATTTACTCATTCATTCATTCATTCATTCATTCATTCATTCATTCATTCATTCATTCATTCATTCATTCATTCATTCATTTATTCATTCATTCATTCATTCATTCATTCATTTATTCATTCATTCATTCATTCATTCATTCATTCATTCATTCATTCATTCATTCATTCATTCATTCATTCATTCATTCATTAGTTCATTCATTCATTCATTCATTCATTCAATAATTCATTCATTCATTTGTTTATTTATTCATTCATTCGTTCGTTCGTTGGTTAATTTATTCATTCATTCATTCATTCATTCATTCATTCATTCATTCATTCATTCATTCATTCATTCATTCATTCATATATACATTCATTCATTCATTCATTCATTCATTCATTCATTCATTCATTCATTCTCTCAATTATTATTAAGTTGATTGATTGATTGATTGATTGATTGATTGATTGATTGATTGATTGATTGATTGATTGATTGATTGATTGATTGATTGATTGATTGATTGATTGATTGATTGATTGATTGATTGATTGATTGATTGATTGATTGATTGATTGATTGATTGATTGATTGATTGATTGATTGATTGATTGATTGATTGATTGATTGATTGATTGATTGATTGATTGATTGATTGATTGATTGATTGATTGATTGATTGATTGATTGATTGATTGATTGATTGATTGATCGATCGATCGATTGATTGATTGATTGATTGATTGATTGATTGATCGATTGATCGATTGATCGATCGTTTGTTTGTTTGATTGATTGATTGATTGATTGATTGGTGGATTGATTGATTAATTGATTGATTGATTGATTGATTGATTGATTGATTGATTGATTGATTGATTGATTGATTGATTGATTGATTGATTGATTGATTGATTGATTGATTGATTGATTGATTGATTGATTGATTGATTGATTGATTGATTCCTTGAATGTTTTTCATTCCGCACGAGTGACCAGAGAACTAAGGCCAATGAGCAGACCACTACTGCCCTGCAAATCAAAATACAGTAACTATTGACTTGAAATGTGAGCAGTTACTGCATTTTGACTTTGCACGTGTACGTGCTCCGTCCCTCAGGGATGCTGCAGCAACACATCACGTCTCTAGGGATGGTGAAGCTGCCGAGCCGCATCCCAGATGCTGCGGCAGCTTTGACAGCAGCCCCACCCCCTGTTGTCGGCGGGTCATCACACACCTTGAGTTACATCTGGTCGACAAATGACCGTAACAAAAACACGCGGCAGGTGTAAAGCCCAAGCCAACAACCTGAAAGTGGTCATGGAGCTGTATTTATTATTTAATTATTTGACACAAACACGTTTTGCAGAATAATATATACACACATGTTTAATAGAATAATATATACACAATACGCGTTGGAAATTGTTGGTTCACGCAGATGGCATATACAACTATATGTATGAACTGTATATACATCTTGTCTATTTATCTGCAATGTTGAAAGTAAATGAACGCCCTCTTGCCGTAAATAGTAAAATCCGTAGCCCTGCTTATTACCATAGATTTAATCTCATTCTTATTTGTCACCTCAAAGTATTGGAGCTAGCAGTCAATGGCTCTATGCGATACGTCGATACACTGGTTTCAGCATTAACTCGACGAGGTCGCCGTTAACATGATCGTCTGGTCACACTAAGAGGTTAGAAACCCTGATATCACAAAATAAATTGCATGAAATGCCATGCTCCAGATTATGATTGTATGAATAAATAATCAGTTAAAGAGAATTACGGAAATTCTTGATTAAAATGGTATTTTTAAAGTTAGAGGGTCATCATTCAATAACAAGTAAACAAGTGTATTCAACCATTTGTATCATAACCTCCGGAATTCGATTCATGCGTCACATACTATATTTTGAAGAATGTTCGTTGGATAAAAACGAAGTATTCCATAAAAATCAGGATTTTGTAACCTGACATGTTATAGCCCTGTATTCAACTTGGTATATTATTCATTTCGTTAATATTTTCACCTTCTGAATTAACCCTTTCCGTGCGGGATCTGACTTTAGACGTCAGAAACTGGCATATATACCTGTCCGATTCTGACGTCTAAAGTAGATCCCCGCACTTAAGATTAAAATATATATAATCATATAGTCATTCAAAGAAACGGGAAGAGCTGACTATTTAAGATGATTTCAAATAAAAAAAACTGTGTTCTCCGGGTTTATATAACAAAATTCAGCTATTTAAAGATTAAAATGGGTGGGAATAGTAGGGGGTCGATCAATCAATCTATGGCGCTTAAAAACCTCGTAGAGTTCATCCTAGTGGGGTAAAAATCAGATCAATTCAAGGTCCAGAATAAAAACTGCGTATGCTGGAACGATTACGTTTTTTAAGTTTTCTTTATTTATTTAAATGAGGTCACTGTGCTACCGGCTCTCATATCATGGTTGTTGGTTGATTGGGATAATTAGTATGTTATTTTTTTGTGAATAATACGCCACCATGGCGACGTGACTTGGGTGATATTTTAAGAGTTCATCTGACATGCCGACTACATAGCCACCAGATGATGGCCTGTGCTTTTACCTTGGTTATTTTCATTGTTTGTGGATGGTGACCTGCTTACCAGGGGAAAGAAGGGGAAGGTAGAGTAGACTTTGTTACCACAGATGTCCTGTGTGTTCTTAGATATCCGAGTCTTCTGTAAGTGCTCTGATGGGCAGGGAGTCAGTCTGACCAACAACTCCAGGCTGACTGACTGGCTGATACAGCTGCTGCTGCTGCTGCTGCTGCTGCTGCTGCTGCTGCTGCTGCTGCTGGTGTTGCCGTGCTACAACTGCTGTTGTTGCTGCGTCCCTCTTCCTCTGCTGCAAAGATGCTTTTGTTGCTGTTACTTTCCGTTTCTTCAGGATATTGCTGACACAGCGGAAAAAGTCGCATCTTCCTGGTTGGGAAACAACTTGGCTGACTGCACCAGATGTGACATGGAATCTGTTTTATAACGTAATGTTTTGGGTTACGTATAGGACAAAGCCCGAGGAGCTTTACATTCTTAGCTTTAAAAAGTTAAAAAGGACCGAGGCCTTTTTCAAAGCTAGGACTGTTGAGCTCCGAGGGTTTTAACTGACTTAAAACACATCCGACCATAATGAAAATCTATATTATTACCACATCCTGGGTTGTAGTGCTCTCATAACACTAATTTAGCCATGTGCTAATAACGTAACAGGGGTATCAAATGAAAATCAGAGGTTTCAAATTACATTTGAAACCAGGTATCGAACGGGTGTCACGTGGGCCGCCGAGCTCTGATCAGGCCACTCAGCAGTAGCAGCGCGTACACCTATGACCTGTACACTGTGAGCACACACGAGTGACCTGCAGGTAGACTAAACTAGCGCTAAATGACTAACATAGGCTAGGCCCAAGACTACGGCAAAGTTCCATTTATCGTCATTGACTGCATCACCTCATATTATATTGTAAGGCTACAGTCGCAGAATCAACATCATAAAGGGGATGGAGTTCAGTAGGGCCATCCAGATGGTCCGATTTATCACCATCCAACTGGTAGGTCTAGTCTACTAGTTTCATCTTTTTTTTTTGTTAATTATAGGCTTAAGTCTACATGGACATTGTGTATGATGGTAATAATAGTAATAGCGTGTGTTTTGTCGGCATTTATGTTAATTTGAGAACCTTCTTGTGAGAGTTGATCACTCCCAGGGTGATTTGAAAACCTCGCCTTCGGCTCGGTGTTCAAATCGCCCTGGTCGTGATCAACTCTCACAAGTCGGTTCTCAAATGAACATAATTACCTCCAAACACACGCTATTGTATAAATAATCAAGGGTTCGGTCACATCTGACTGATTATAACACCATAGGCCTACCACGATGAATGGGCTTTACTTGATGAACAATAACTCTCCATTCCCGGCTTCCAATTCCGAGGTTTAACAAAGAAATAATGTTTTTTTTCTCAACAGTAAGCTATTGTAAACAATATCTTTATACAGTTAATTGTGTATCACAAAATATATTTTATTTTATAAATAGTTGAGTAGCCGCTAGACTATGAATATGTAAGCCTACATTTAAAAGCATTGTCGGTTAAATAAAATAACTATTTTCAACCTGTTGATAGTGTTGATAAAGACCCTTTACACTGTTTCTATCGTGGCACAGAGTGATTTGTGGACAAGAGTCAGTGAAAAAGTGATGCATAAATAAACGTATTTTGAATTTAGTGAAGACATACTACAAGAAATAAAAGACTGCAACAAGGTACTTCACCTTCTCCTTTGTCGTCGCTCGCTGATATTAAACATGTTCAATGTCACAATAAATTACAAATATGTGCTGAGAAAATTGCCTAGAAACTTTTTCTCTGTTGATTCACCACTTATTCCATCCTTATCACAATTACGCTAGAGTTTCTCAGAAAAAAGCTATTACGCGGAACAGCTCAGTGACTGGTGGCGTGTGACCTTGACATTGATCACCTGTTGATCGATAAGAGAGTTATTGCCGTAGTACCAGAAATAGACGCTATGGGGCGCCCTATGCCAGAACCCGTTGAGAGAGCGATCTAAAACAAGGTGAAAAACGGAACACATCCTGCTACGGGCTGTCAACACAAACGTCACGACCAATCACTGTAAACACACTCATATTCCGATAAAAAAAGACTTATGCAACAGGTTAAATTAAATACCACAATTCCACAATATAATCGCCTTTCTACGCACCCTGTGATATCCAAGGTCATATACTCTTTATTTAAGGTCACATAAATTGGAGTTTGAACATATATGTATCAACCCTTTAACTCTTTCAAGCCTGAATTTATCACTGTCATCTTTATTTACTACAAGCCACGAATTGCTGTCGCAATTCTCGACTTGTAGTGAATGAAGATAAGTTGAAGTGGGTGAAAAAGTAAAGAAAATTGACATTATATTGATAAACCAGTTTTATGGAAATTTTCGTTCTAAAACTCTTTGTTGACGGAAAATTATGTTTGTTTTAATGGATTCAAAATGATGCTTTAATGCATCGTGAGGGCTTAAAGGGTTAAAGCGCTTAGTTAAATAATTGATTTTCCCCCCCACTTGAAGTTGTGTCCCCTCACCGCGACCCACAACTTCAAGTGGGTGAAAATTACCCATCTTTGTTTAATTTGAAACCAAATATTTTCAAATCTTGACAATAAAACCGATTAAAATCAACTATTGTCGTGATTACCATGCAAAAGGTTTAACAGTAGCGATGATTTATATTCACATTAAATTCATCAACCACGGTGAATGATTCCTCAGTCAATTCTCAACCAATTTGCATGACATTTTGTAGTGTACACACATGTGTCTATTTAAGGTCCACTCTGGAACAAAACGTTAGACCATTTGACATGTAAAAAAATTCTTAGACAAAACTGATTGGTTTATTATAGAGGGCGATTTTTTTTATTTACTATATGTTTATTTATTTCTTCAAAAATATTTATACAGGGTAAAAACATTCTTCTTGATTGGCTATTTTGCATATGTTCCCTGCACATATAGGCTAAACTGGGCCAGGAGAACCTCCTGAGGATGATGAGATGAGTGAGATGACACTGTCCTCCTGACACAGGATTCGAAATTCGAGAATTTTACACGTGGATGGGGAAGAAACATTTTTGCTTCTTTTAAACCGCCGAGACCGGGAACCGAACCCCGAACGTGAAAGGCAGCTGTGCTAACCACTACCCTAGGGCCCCCGCCCTTGAGATAATTGAATAGTTTTACAAATGTATATACATGTACATATATGGCAAAGTGTAAAGTAAAGAAAACACAAATGTCACTGCACTAAAACTCCTAAAATACTAACTTTCAAGGTATAAAATGAAATTTTCCAAGTAGGCGCCACATGACTAGAAAATTAGTGCTTGTAATATTTCTTGACAATTGGATCATTCACCACGGTTTATGTGAATCCGACCATAAGTGCGCTTGAATCACAGCAAAACTTTTCACTGAAATCGATTCAATGCAAAGTTGTGAATCTCATCTAAAACACCAGTTGTAAAAGGTGCAGGCTTAGATTTAATGACAGTTGATTTTATTTATTTACGTATTTATCATTATTTTAATTAATTACAATCAAACTGGCCGTCTGAGATCAAACAGGCTACTTTTCGGTGACACCTGTTCCCCGCAGCATTGAATATACCAGTGAACAGAGAAAAACTATTGTATTTTGTTTATCCTTACGTCGTTGAATTTTTTTTCCATAAACTATGAAAACCAAAATTTTTTTTCAATTTGAAATCAGCATGTATGTCTTAGTTTGAATGTCTATGTTATAGGTCTACGGCCATTATAAATTTGTCATTCTTTCAAAGCGGGGATCGACCTTAGACGTCAGAATTAGACGTCTAAAGTCGATCCCCGCTCTGAAAGGGTTTATTAAATAGAGTCGATCCTCGCGCTGAAAGTGTTAATTGAATTCTAGCTTCCGATTAATGAAATACCACAAACCATTACTACAAATTACTCTGTGTTTTACGCACCCTGTGGTGACGCGCCTATTTATCCCCTCGTCCTTTCCTTGAGGCTGTCATCACGTGTATCAGGCTGTATTAAGCGGTCACTCCTTGTCACCACCTCGTCACCACCTCAGTCCACGGTGACGGGGTAACGTGGAGGACCCTGTGACAGACGCGTGACTCCTGTCACCACAGAAACACAGGCGTCAATGTAAGGTCAATAATGGGCCAGCGCCGTACACGTTGCTCTAATATTGGGTCAATGTCTTGTGTTTACATGGTCGCCATGGCAGCCTGACCAACAGAACCTGTCACCACAAGAATAGAGCAGCTGGGGTTCATCCATCTAACAATCTGAAAGTTAAAATGATCTTAACTAACTTATATTTTATTAGAAAAGAATATATTCTCGTATCTTTCCTTTTCTAATGGAAATACTAGACAGTTAACGTAATCATAGTCTTAGGAGTCTTAGTAGGATGGGTGACAGTAGAATCTTACAGAACTCTTACAGCGCGGGGATAGACTTTAGTCGTCAGAATCTGACGTCTGTAGACGTCAGATTCTGACGACTAAATTCTATCCCCGCACTTGAAGAATCAACAGATTTCTACTGGCCGGAAACCCATAACATAGGTATTCAAATGAATCAGAAAGAGCTAACTAAGACTTTATGATGATTTCAAAATGAAAAAAACACCTTTGGTTATGATGTTTTTTTTTTTACAAATTAGTTCAGCGTTGTAAGGGCTAAGACTGAGATTAAAGTATGCTTATCTTACTCTCCTCTCATTTCCATTATAAAAGTTACGGCCATCTAAACTCATCTAATGAAAATATCAGAAAGTTGACGTAAATATATTTAATGGAATGGACCCATAGTGCCAAGTCCATTAAATATATTAAAATTTGGAATCTTTTAACTTTCTCTCATTTCCTCCACAGTTAAGATTATCTTAATTTTTCTGATGAAAATGTCAGAAAGTTAGGATTATCTTAAGATGTTTTAGCGGGATGTGTTAAACTTCGTAATAATGGTACCGTTAGCTTTCATAGGGTAAACTTGTCAATAATGACCCTAAAAGCTTTTATAGTATGTGTTAAACGTGTTAAAAATAACACTGTTAGCCGGGTGTATTTTTTCTATTGTATACTGAAAATGTTGTAAAAATATGTACACATGTGACTATAATAAATGAGACTACTACTACTACTACTAAAAAACTACAGCTGTGAAAACTGAAAATAAAATTAGGGGGGTTTTCTGCACATTTTGGCTAAGCTGGGCCAGGAGAACCTTCTGAGGATGGTGAGATAAAGTAGATGACACTGCCATCCAGACAACGGATTAGAAATTTGAGCCGTGGCGGTCTGGGGCAGAGCATGCTACCTCTCGGTCACGGAAGTTTGCCACAATATTGAATTTTTATGAGTGAGTAGGGAAGAAACACTTTGTTTCTTTGAAATTGAATGCCAGTGCGGGGGGCGAACCCGCGATCTCTGACCTAAAGCGGACAGCTTTAACCACTGCACCAGGGCCCCGCCTCTACAGCTGTGACAAGTGAATCACTGATGAGTGTCTCTGTTACATGTATCACGTTCAGGGTATCATATCAGGTGGAAGCAGGAAATTATCATGTTCACACAATACACGGTCAATGTTGGGCCACCGTCTGCGACGCTGACCCAACATTGACCATGCATTATGAGGTTCAGGGTGTTATATCAAGTGAAATAAGGAAACAGAGTCAGGAAAACGCTAGTTTGTCCTGATAATACTGCTCTGTAAGGATAGAGGCGGTAACTGCTGACGTAAAAGGTGGGCAGTTACTGCATGTTTGTCTTTGTCCTCGTAATAGCTCACGGTCAAATGTATCTCATGCAAAACAATCCACGATAAACGTTTCCTCGTGTGGTCGCCGCTAACAGTGTGTCATTCTGATACAAGAGTATGTTTTATTTGAGATTACTGTGCCAAAAGTACTTGTTAAACATATGGCACGTGTGTCAAAATCTACCTCAGTTTAAAAACACAAGAAATGACGGATTTATTAGCGGCTGTTTTCACGTGGTACAAAAACACGCTAGTTGATTGGTCACAGATAGATTGTGATAGTTGCATCAAACATATCCAGTATGTATTCTATTCATAAAAATTAGAAGTTTCATTAAGAATTTTTTTTCATGTTTTATATAGGCATATAGACTGTATTTCAATTGTCTAAAAAGCGGAATTTTTTAAATATTTGATTCTGTAGCAAGATCTAAGTGTGATACTGAAATTTATCAGTTCTTTGTAACTAATCTACCAATGCATTTTATGTAAAAAGACTGCAACTAGCATCGCCACGTCGCCACGTGGTTAGAACATAATGATCAGTTTGTCTTGATTGTTTAAAACATTAAAGTGAGGGATTTTGAGCAATCATTTAATAAAAAGGTTATCTGAGATTTCATTCTATAGCGGGCAATTTAATAATAATAATTTTATTTTATTTAATATTTATAAAAAATGTACCTCATTTTCTATGCCTAGCAATACGCTGGCTTCACCCTTTTATCTCTATGGTGAGGCATCATCAATTCTCATTTAACCCTTTCAAGCCTGAGCTTACCGTTGTCATCTTCATCCACTACAAGCCGCGAATTGCTGTCGTAATTCTCGACTTGTAGTGGATGAAGATGACTTATAGAGTGGGTGGCAAATGAAAAAAATGCACTGTTATTATTTAAACAATTCCAGAAAAAAATCGTTCTAAAACCCCTAGGTGTAGAAAATTAGGTCATTTTTCAGCAATGAAAAATGATGCTTTAATGCATCGTGAGGACTGAAAGGGTTAAGATGACTCATTTACTATGGCACACGACCCAGCGTAACATCCTGGTCTCTGGCGCTGGCCCAACATCCACCCAACACTGGGGGAACACGTCGTGTTTTCTGGGATGCCGCCACAGGACCCCCCACCCCAGCAAACACGAGGCGTGGCGTTTGCCCGATGTTGTTTTAATGTTGGGCTGACGCCGAAGACGGCGGGCCAACAATAAAACAACATTGGGTGAATGTTTGCTGGGCCGTACCCAGTAGCGGTCATACTGATAATAATGTCAATTAGACACCTCATAAAAATAACAGTACGGGGGCGGAGTACGGCGCAGCTAGTAGTGTTCACTTTCTATTATGATTCCAATTCTAATGCGACAAAAACTTTTATAAAGATTGGTACATCGTCTGCACGCTGATCCAGCATTAAATCAGTTGTGCCCGGAATACGAGCTAATCAGCTTTTCACAGCTTTCTCTGATCAATGTATCGTACAAGCCAAAATACGGTATTTTTTGGCTCTTCGGTTTTACAATAAAAAAAACAACACTTTTTTGTATTCTGCAGGAAAAACAGCAGTAACTGGTTATTTGAAAATAAGCAGTGACTGTTGTTTTCTTTTGCAAATCAGTTATTTTTATCGTTTATTTTCGCCGCCCAATTTCAGAAAGGGTTGGCATTCACATCTCACAACTCAACGGAACGTATAAACAAACGTCTCAACTACCTTATCACATGTCAATATTGCTGAGTCAGGCTGTATCTCAAAGATTTTTTTTTTTCTAGAACTAGAAAAGAGTTCCCGAACTACAAGGCCGGCTTTCAGCGCCGAATATATTTTGATCCACGAGACTGTCGCAATCGAGTTCTTTCTTCTACTTAAATACACAAAATAAGTACATTTGTTCCAAGATTTTATATAGAAAAACTGAATTTAATTGTCAGCACAACAACATTAACCATTAAGTGTCATATTAAACCCGTATATTGTGCCAAACCTGACAAGTATAAAACTAAAGGGAGATTTGTAGATCAAAGTCTTTTGTTTTAACGATATATACTAGCGTCACGGGTGTATTTTAAATTGTGATAATAATAGTATTAGGGTCTGTTAGGTCGGGCAATGTGTTAATAAAGAGGCCCTTCTTTTGCAATTAGTATACCCTTCTTCTATGACTTGTATCCTACTACTCTCATTTAATTCCTGGGGGGGCTCAAATTTTCCAAGTTGGATTTGAACATATTGCCTTCCTAACGCTCGTCACTGTATACTATCCGACCTATTGACAGCTTATTATATACATCTAGTGACAACATGTCCACTGTGCGGTCTAAGAGCACAAACGATTGTGCAGACGAAATGGTCAACAGGACACATTTATATTTATCAACAATGATATGTAAACAAACACGAATAATAATAGCCTTGGGGACAAAGTGTTACTTAAGTCCAGACCTGGGACCACATATGTTCAGAATGGAACACTGTATATGGCACCTTTAGTGCTAAAATAGTGTAAATGCCACTTTGTAAAGTGACAGTAACACTATTTTAGCACAAAGTGAAGCCTCATCAATCGTATACATTTCGCCCCCCCCCCCCCTTGGACCTCTTCATTTGTGTGTCATTTCCAGTCAACGGACAGCATGCAGCCCTGCAGCCATTTCGGCGCATTGTACTTATCGTACACATTGTCATCTCTGTCCTACCATCCGAGTCAAGTGAAGCATGTGCCAGTAAAGTGCCTTGTACAGGGACACAATAGTCCAACATTAAGAGGAAAACCTGATATTATTTTGAAAATTCCTGCACCAAGCAGTGCAGCAGGCAGCGACATTGGCAAAGGGTCACTCTCTAACCATTGCGTCATGTCACAAAACAGGCCTATGCATTCAAAGGGTCAGTACACACATTTCACATTAAAGAGTTGAGAAACTTACGAACCAACACGAATTGTACGAGCCTGAGATGGTAAATGGCTGTCACAGACTTGAGAGATATCTCCTTGAGACATACCTATCTATGTATCTCTAGATCCACACTATCCGAGGTGAAGGATTCTTCACTGATTTATCTGTCAATCCTCAACAAATTCTCATAAAATGTTGCAAATAAAGATATTATAATCCTGCGATGAGTACAGGTATTTTTTACGACATTTTAGAAAATAATTGAAACTAACTTTTAAACTACATACATTTTTTCGATGAAATTTACTGAAGTAATTCCTATAAAATTTGATAGAAATTAGTTGAGAATTGAATGAGAAATTAGTGAAAATCATTCGCCTCTGTTATTGTGACTCCTACTTTGCAGTGTAGAGAGCTTACATGACACGTCAAGATGCATTAGAAGACAAAGGGTTGTCCCATTACGGACCTCCGCAGGCAAAGGGTCAGGCATGGCACACTTCACATTTACAACCGGGAAACATGTAAACAAACACTGTAGTTAGCTATCACTACAATAGAAGAACCAGCGGTGGTGCGCAAAGCCAAAAGGCAGTAACTGCTTACTTGAAAAGTAAGCAGTTACTGCCTTTTGTCTTAGCACAGCAGTATTAGTGGTTATTCTCACATCAATAACTGATTACTTGGTAAGCTATGACGCATGTATGGTTGTCTGGGGGGCTAGGGGGGGGGGGGGGTAATGATTCATAAAGGGGTCATCATCTGGGATTGTTAATCAGCTAACATTAGATATCTGCTCTAATTAAATACCATGTTGCACTACCTGTGGTTCCATTGTGGAGAACCGACGAGCAGTACATTATATAAAGCATTACTGGGTGAATGCATGAATGAATGCATTAATAAATGCACAACCAAATGAATGAATAAATGCACGACCAAATGAATGAATGAATGAATGAATGAATGAATGAATGAATGAATGAATGAATGAATGAATGATGAATGAATGAATGAATGAATGAATGAATGAATGAATGAATGAATGAATGAAACATACAAAAGCTGTAGATTCTTAAATCAATCACCCAGTAAACACGATACATTGAACCAACGTTGTTTCCATTTTGGGTCATTGTCGTAGACGGTGGACCACGTTGTTTTGATGTCCGCTCCACTTACGCTACAATGTTTTAACCTGTAACTACTCGAAAAGTACCTGATTTAAATAATTCTCAGGCGTAATACATAAGTTGAAGCATCGGTAAAATTACTACTGATAAAGAGGTAACCCAGCTAACACAAAACATTTGTATAACATTTATACATGTTGGTACAACGTCGAAGACGTTGGGCCGACGTTGCATAAATGTTATACAAATGTTTTGTGTTTGCTGGGAAGTGGCACACAACCCTCATTGGTGATCAACTCTGTCACGTTATGTTATTTACATTCAGTGAGAAGTGTGAATTGTACCTGAAAATCCTATCCCAGTCTAAATTAAAATTACCCGATTAAAAAAATATTAAGTACATGTATGATATGTCAATTAAACGCCCTTTCGATGAATTCTTCACTTTATTTAGTCTGTTTTGAATTTATTGAAAAAATGCCTACATAGTGCATAACATTTCAATGCGAAATAAGAGGTGTAAGAATACACGGTTTAGCATTCTGAGGATTGATCTATTTTTATGATATGTAAACTGTGTTCATTTGAGTGTGATATGAGAAAATACAGCACTCGTTCAATGCATACAGTTCGGTGAGACTACAAAGCATGTTTCTGTACATCGGTTGCGAATGGACTGACAATCAGCGACAATCCTCAGCTCTTGGTTAAGGTCAACATGGCACTAGCCGTGACGTCCTTTTCGAAAAAAATCAATGTTTATCAACATAGCGGTGACTGAGAGCGATCTCGACCCCAAGGTCAGAAAAATGTCCATAACTTGTTAATGCCTCTGCGGAAAATGAGCTGAGCATGCAATCTCGTAGCTGAAATGTTATTGATTCAAAACAAAACTATCTTCGATCTTAATATTCGAGGCCAAGTCTTAGATATGACCATCCAAAGAAATGTCCCATGATTTTGTATGAGGTCAATTTGTGAATGAAACCTGTTTCAGCCACTGAGACTAAACCTGGCACGGGGCTATGAAGCCTGACTTTACCATTGTTATCATCATCCACTACAAGCCGCGAATTTCTGTCGCAATTCTCAAATTGTAGTGAATGAATGGACCTAAAGTGTGTTGCAACTGAAAAATATGTACCGCTATTATTAAAACGTTTCCACGAATATTTTCGTTTTAAAACCCCTAGTTGTAGGATAATAAATTATTCTTCAGAGATGCAAAATTATGCTTTGGTGCATCGTGAGGGTTTAAAGGGTTAAACACAACAGCCATTGGCAGCAAACACAACACATTGACCCAATTCCGGGTTATCGTTGGGCCGTCGTCTCCGACGTCGGCCCAACATTACCCCAGCATTGGGTCAATGTATCGTGTTCGCTGGGTTGGCATTACACGTCGACCTGTGCGATATCGGCTGATATCGTTATGATATGGAAACTGTGTTCATTTGAGTGCGATATTGGAAAATTCAACACTCGTCCAATGAACAAGGTGTGAGCGTTTGTCTAATTCAGGATAAAACCATAAAATTATTCCTAGGGACAAGACTTCACCTCGCTTGGTTCTGGTAGTGTCAGCTACACTGCTATAATCGGTGTGCTTTTGAGTGCGATATGGAAAATATAGCATTCATCTAATGAGCCTTTAATAAATCCTTAAACCGCTAAAATATTTTTGCTTAACCCTTTAACCGCGAAATTATTCAATTTGAATTTTTACTCACTTGAAGTTGTGTCTCGCTGACGCAATCCACAACTTCAAGTGAGTAGAAATTATTCAGATTTGACAAAATGGAGGTCAACGCTTTTCAAATATTGCTGGTTGAAGTCACCTTTTATCTTTAACATATTTAAAAGGTGTTACTTAATGTGCTGATGAAAAATGAAAACCCGAATATATGCGGCACCGGCGGTTAAAGGGTTAAACCATAGAAACCAAAGAGATCTTTTTAATTTGAAATCGTAATAAATGTCTTAGTTAGCTCCTTCTGTTTTAATTGAATACATATTATGTTATGGGTCTATGGTCATTAGGAATATTTTACTCTTACAGTGCGGGGATCGACTTTATAAGACATAATCTGACGTCTGAAGTCGATCCCCGCACTGTAAGAGTTAAATTAAACTGTCAATAATTGTCATTGGAACGACACGTCGACCTGTGCGATATCGACTGATATCGATATGATATGCAAACGGTGTTCATTTGAGTGCAGTATTGGAAAATACAACACTCGTCCAAGGAATAAGGTGTGAGCCTTTAGGCGAACACTTTATTCCTTGGACGAGTGCTGTATTTTCCAATATCTCACCACACAACGTTTTTATTTTCTCACACGATCGAAAAGTTACACATCACATAACCGTCATACATTGCAGTTCAAACTACAAGAGTGCGATATGGGCCGATACCGATATGCGTATCATAGCGAAACACACAATGTGAGAGAATTAATTCTGCTGAATGTGAGAACGATCAACACTGATTATTTATGATAGTAATCACTGTCACACTAGATATCACACATTGGTGACCATAAAGTGTATTTCCAGGAATTGAACACTCTACCAGACGTACTTAGTCTCTTATTCCCAGAAATCTACTCCACAATGCGTGTAAGGTGTTGTAATCTATGTCTGGGCTGCATGGTCAATGTAACATCTGGTTGTAGCCTTTTCACTGCTCGAGTCAGGTTACACGCACAACTTAATGCTTTGTCTGCTAACCATTTGTTTTTAATTCGTTTTATAAGTAGATCAAGTAAGTGATATTGGGATTGAAATGTGATATCAAATATTATACACAGATCCTAAGGGCTGAACAGCTCACGATAAATCCCATGTATCATGTGATACAGCCAGTCTGAGCGTGAGTTTCCCCCATGTCACCATCAGTTAAACACTGTATGATGATGAAAGCATTAGTTTGTACACAATTTGAAACATTTTGAAACCACTTTTTAAAATAAATGGAATGATTTGTCAAAATAGAAAAGTTTTGCTCATGTATTTTGCATGGAATTAATTGCAATATTGTGTATTCTCGTTTCACATAATGCACATAATATGTATCTTATTACAGAAAATGACTTTACAAACAAAACTCATCAAGTGACCAAGCATATAATTAGAAGGCCATACTGAATGAATGAATGGATGGATGGATGGATGGATGGATGGATAGATGGATCAATCAATCAATCAATCAATCAATCAATCAATCAATCAATCAATCAATCAATCAATCAATCAATCAATCAATCAATCAATCAATCAATCAATCAATCAATCAATCAATCAATCAATCAATCAATCAATCAATCAATCAATCAATCAATCAATCAATCAATCAATCAATCAATCAATCAATCAATCAATCAATCAATCAATCAATCAATCAATCAATCAATCAATCAATCAATCAATCAATCAATCAATCAATCAATCAATCAATCAATCAATCAATCAATCAATCAATCAATCAATCAATCAATCAATCAATCAATCAATCAATCAATCAATCAATCAATCAATCAATCAATCAATCAATCAATCAATCAATCAATCAATCAATCAATCAATCAATCAATCAATCAATCAATCAATCAATCAATCAATCAATCAATCAATCAATCAATCAATCAATCAAACAATCAATCAATCAATCAATCAATCAATCAATCAAATAATCAATCAATCAATCAATCAATCAATCGATCGATCGATCGATCGATCGATCGATCAATCAATCAATCAATCAATCAATCAATCAATCAATCAATCAATCAATCGATCGATCAATTAATAGATCAATTAATCTAACAAGGAATCAATCAAGGAAGAAATCAAGCAATCAAGCAATTAATCAATTAATCGAACATATAAGCAGCGCCATATTAGCAGCATAAGGTATCATGAGTAAAGATTACATGCTGCTGTCAATTAGCTGTGATTAGAACTTTATGCTTGGCTGCTCAATATATGCATAGTTGCTGTCAGATAAATAGAACTAAACAATTTGTTTCGTCTCTTATCCATATGAGAGATCTAGACTCACATACCTGACCCAGCCAATAACAGACAGTCACCATATGCTGGGGTGATGCTGGTGCGCCGTCGGCGACGCTGGACTAACATCACACCAACAATGGCTGGTGATTGCTGGGTATCTGGTTGTTCAGTCCATTAATGTATACCCCCCTCTCGGAGGTTTATGAGCGTTAAGTGCCTACTTAGCCACTTGTTTTATTGGCCGTCAGATACTTACACTGTTAGTATGACATACTTACAGTGTTAGTATGACACCTCCACACCAGACAGACCATGTCATGAGAAAAACAATGTACTTCCCCATTACGTGAGATGAGGAAGACATAAACAATAAGACCTACTGCTGCACTGATGATGTGAGTGAGTGGGCCCTCTTCTATTTATCATAAATCAATGATATATGCAATGACAGTGAACTATTAAGATGATGATTTATGCTGACGACACTAGCCTACTTTTTCTTTATGTTTTGGTATTTATAAAAAAAATGAATTTAAAATTAACAATATATGCAGAGTGGTTGAAGTTGACCAAAGATCAATCGACCTTGAAAAATATTAATTAAATGTACTTCATATGTATCAAAAACATGTCAATATAGCGTATATAGAGATTGAAAATATCAAAACAAAATTTGCTGACGAATTATTTTTAGGATAAACAATACACACGCATTTAAAATGTGATTTGCACAAAATAGCTTCTAAAATTGTAAGGAATGTGTACTAGCTTAAACACATAATTCCTTCTGAGTTTATTCTAACCATAAATAACGGACTTATTAGAGCGCAAACAATTTATGGTATTCAATGTTGGGGCTTCATAAACGAAATATATGTTCGAGTGGGTAAATCTCTCATACACTGGCGCATGGATTTCTCCAAGAACTTAAATGTGTATAACATTACCAACATTATGCTTCAACCTGATACAAACTTACTACCTGTAAGAAAACACACAAATAAAACATAAATTTGCTGAGAAATGCATGCGTTTTTTTGTATAACCAATATTTTAAATAATTACTGGGTGGCCTGCATAGAAGCGGCTTTTCAAAAGCCTTTTGCAGGTCTCCTTTGTATTTTTACAGCTTTAAAATTGATGTAAAATGTAGGTTTCCAAAGCATTAATACATGATTGTGGCTTCACGCCACCGTCTGTGCTTTCTGTACTTTATGTACTTTTACCCGGATGATACAGCAAGTTCTGACCGGAAAACACCCCAGAAAATATTTGTACACTTCATGGGGCAAGCATATGACAGTGAGAAGATCGATGTCAGATTTACAACCTACTCTTTTCGAAATATTGTACACTGTACACTCTGGACCTCTGAACAATATCGAGCACCATATATTATGCACACCCTGACATCAACTAAAGGTGAAAGAAATATTGTGTTTGCTGTTGCATATCAAATCACTGTTATTGGGAAGAAAATGACATGAAACACTATCTTTTTGTTACTTGTCTTGACTTGGCCGTTGCCTGTGACATTCAATAGTTGCACCAAAATCAGCGACTTTGTTCTGAGTAGTCGACATTTACCGGTCAAACGCGCAGCGCTGTCTGAATGGTTTAATGTTGGAACAACGCTAGAGTCAACGAAGCAGCTTTGGAATGGCGCTGGGTCGACGGTTCGAGTTTGATTGGTAACATCATACAGTTACATTTTGTCATACCTTATCACACATACTGTACTATTTCATTAATAATTTTCGAGACAGACCCAGTATTCTGTGAAACGCAGTGACGTCATTGGGTGAAAACAAGGTTAGATAACACCCCCTCCCCTATACTTCATTCTGTGAAACGCAGTGACGTTACTCGGTGAAAACAAGGTTATATAAGACCCCCTCCCCCATACTTTATTGTATTAACCAGCTCGATGAAAACAAAGGAGGTCAAGGTCATTGAGTTTCACAGAATATATATTTCACATACATATTTGCACTTCCTATTATTGTACAACATAGTGTTGCTATTTAGCGACTTATTATAAATAAAATAAAATTTAATAAAATAGATTCTTACTTGAGGTTTGTCTACTTTATGATCATAGCAGTTCTGCAGTGGTAACATGGTGTGGATAATTAATTGTCGCCTGTAGAGTAGATGAATTGTAGATTGTGTGTTTGATATATGACACAGTAATGTGTGTGATACTAAGTGTTAGGTTGTAGGCACCCTGTAGAGTGTGGGCACTTAAGGGCATTACCTGTGTCTACACCTAACACTTGTCCTGAGTGTGGACGAAATTAAGAAACATAGGCACTAAATAATATAACGCTTACTACGGACTGATCATATATGAGCAGAAAATTTGAAAAAATTGTTTTGAAAAAAAATTCATCATACAGAAAACAAGGTTTCTGAATCCATATTGATAGAACAAAATATACCAGAGAGGATGCTATTATTTTATTCTATAAATTACACTTGCATTTAACCTGAAAAGGGCTAAGATCAAAGAACGACTACTAATATTTACTACTAAATATTAGCCGATTAAATCAGTGATATTGCGAATAAAATGTGTATTTAAACATCAAACTTTGCAAATGTTTGGTATTCAATTTGGTGCGGGGAACATATATTATATGTGGTATGTATATTAAAATTTCATTTTTACTCACAACTGAACTTCAAGTGTAATTATAGTGTATATAAAATGTATCCTGAATGTCAAACATAGTAAGGGTGCTGGTCACATCCTAATGTACGCAATTGTATTTACAATCGCATATTTGTACAATTATTGTATATATATGTGTATATAAAACCTAATAAATGAATAACAAATTAAGCAAATGCGAGACACAACCTCAGGTGGAAAACAATTCAATTACTTATTTTAACGCTTTAACCCTTTCAGTCCTGAATTTACCATTATCATCTTCATCCACTACAAGCCGCGAATTGCTACCGCAATTCTTCACTTGTAGTGGATGAAGATGACTGGAAGTGGGTGATAAATTGAAGAAAATTACCATGTATTCGTAGAACAGTTTCATCGAAATTTGTCTTCTTAAACCCTCAGTTTTGAGAAAATCAAATATGTTTTCAATGATGTAAAGTGATGCTTTAATGCATCGTGAGGGCTGAAAGGGTTAATGGTTAACATGGTAGACATTTTATCAAATAATCTAGAGTTGTTGATGACTAAGAATGGATGTTGAGTGGCGTCCCAGACGGAATGCGCCACCGTGATGTAGAAATCACACAATGACATTTCAATGTTGAGCCAATATCGGCGGCATGCAAGACAGAGTGTTGAAATGCTGACGAGCGTAATCTAGCTTCACTTCAAATAAGAGTGGCTCAATCAATGTTGACCCAGCATTGGGTCAACGTCTAGTGTTGTGTAATGTATGTAGTAAACTATATCCGTCTGGAATTAACTCTAACAGGAAATTTAAATTTTCGCCCACTTGATGTTGTATTGGGTAAATGGGTAAAAATACTTTTATTTGTTTAGTTTGAGACACAACTTTTCCTAATATTGATGTTTAAACACACATTTCATTCCCAATAACTGTGGCTTAGCCTGCTAATAAGACGGATTAAACACGACTAGAGTGGTTAAATAATTCCATCAAAGAGTATTTATCAGAAAGCAATTTTTTTGTAATTTGAAGATGGAAATTCAAGCGTGAAATGAAAGAAAAATGTTTATCGGGATTTCAGCAGTCAATATGTTAACCATTATCCGGCTGATCACGACTAATATCGTTTTTACTCTGTTTTATTAGTCGATCAAATAACTGTTATTGGGTATGAAATGAATGGTTAAACATCAAGATTTGAAAATATTTGTGCTCAAATAAAAACTAATATGCGTATTTTTCAGCCGCTTGAAGTTGGGGTTCGCGGTAGCGAGACACAACTTTAAGTGGCTGAAAATGTCAATAAATTAACTCAGCAGGACAAATGTTGACATGCCCAAGTGATCACAGACACAATAAAGCAGGGGTAGAGAATGTCATATCAAGATTAAACATCAGGGAATAAATACATGTGCCAGAAAACAATAGATGTCAAGATAAGAACCATGCAAAACCATCGGCCTTGACCTCTTATGACGTCATCATACTAACATAAATAAGATGGCATTATTGTTAATATATTAACTTAGCAGTGCACAGCAAAGATTATCCAGGGTATATCACATAGTCAAAGGCAAACAACAGTAACTGCTCACTTTTAAAGTAAGCAGTTACTGTCTTTGCACACATCTGTAATTCACTGTAATCATATACAACTGAAATAGAAAGAAGACTTGTGTCAACTCAAACTTTACGTGGTGGGCTGATCAATGTGTTTGAAAAATGAAAGTATTTATGATCTACACCTGCACATTTCTCAGATTAATTATTTGCTGTGTAATAACATATTTGAAACACACATTTTCACATTGTTGTGCAATGACATATTCTGAACACATATTTATCAAATTGAGAGTTATTTTTTGTTATTTAATTGTTTTTTTTATAATGTTCAGCGCCACGAGCTTTATTTAGGAATGGCTCTTCACATGAATAGTAAAAAATAATAATAATAAGTAAAAAGTAAAAATAACAATAAATAAATTTAAAATTTGTTATAATTCGATATTTTCGTGAAATTGTGATGAAATTGTCATATGCCTATATCAGATGATAAAAAATATGCATCATCGAATCGACTAGCACAAAGGCGGTGACATTGGTTGTAATAAAAAAATGGTTGCAGTAAAATGTATGTTTCCACAAGATGTTATAATAATCGAAAACATTCCAACCACCCTTTAGCTATAGGGGCGCAGTAATCATCGAATTGCCGGCAAAATTATCGTGAAACCGTTTGTCCTTAAAATGTCCCGTGAAGTGCTCACACGGGAGCAAACAACAGACTCTAGACGTTAAATCAGTATTGGACCAGCTTCAAAGGCGGTCAAAATCTTGGGCCCGTCATTGCCTTTGTCAAGAAACACGGCACTGCCACCCACTGTTGTTTTATATAAGGCCAACGACGCTGGCCCAACATATAAACACAACTTTGAACGTCTCCTATTTGCTGGGCTGCTAGTATTTGACCTCCACTTTCAGTAGGCTATAGATGGCAAGTAAATGACCTCAGCCCAATGTTGATTCAATATGATGGCAATATCTGTGTATGACAGCCAAGTGAACAAGACACATTGTCTCGTAGTATCAACTGATCAGTAATCTTTGGCCAACGTCGCTGACGGTGGACCCGCCTTAATCACACAGCGGGTCAATGTCTCTGGAACCTTCACTGTATATTATAAATCGGCTTAAATGAAATCAACACCAGCCCAATGGTGTGTCAATATGATGCTTACGTATAAGCGATTGAGTTAAATATGGGGCCAACCATGGGTGAATATTACGGGTTTGTCGGGTTATGACTCATGACTCATGCTGAAATCATGTCGTTCATAGGTTGACAATAGACTGCTTGCACGAGTTTGCGCAGTGAACAATTGTCTGATTAAAACAGTTCCGAGTTGCTCACTGTGTGGCGTGTTGTCATTAAAAAGTGTGTAACAGTTGTCTGATTAAAACAGTTCAGCGTTGCTCACCGTGTGGCGTGTTGTTATTGAAAAAGATGTATTAGTATGCTCTGTCACCGTTATCCAGGCTTTCCTATTATGCCTGAATAATATGTAACTATCTAATCTGCTGAAATCACGATATAATCTTTAAGTGGCAAGAATGCAAATGATTATGATGATGAAGAAAAAATGAAAGACCATCAAAACAATTGCAACGTAAGCACTGGTAAGTAGGGGAAGCCAATTATTATTAGTTTATATGGACAAAATACAACAGTATTTGTAAATTATCCAGCAATTTCACAACCATGGGTTGGACTATAGGCTCTCTATATTATTTTATTGATGTTACTATGGAGGCCTGATATAGAGAAGGGGGCGTGACGCATTGGTAGAGCGCCTGACTGCCTCGCCAGTCATGCATGCGTGCCGCGGTTTGAACAACGCTGAAACCTGCGTGTGCTTCTCACATAAATATACCTATTCCTTCCTCCTCATTCTGACTAGGCGATCACGCTAATTGCGGCATCGTCGAGTTAAGATTGAAACCAGTGTATCGACTTAAATTTCGCCACATGCTGGCATAAAATGTGCTGTAGTATATATGTAACCCCATTATATTTTATGTATATTTAAATTATTTTATTTTATGCATATTTATGAATCTATTTTATGCACATTTATTTTTATTACTCAATAGTCTGTATAGATTTGTATAGTTTATAGGCCTAAGTGATTGACTGATTGACTTAACCCTTTAACCGCCAAATTATTCAATCTGAATTTTCACCCACTTGAAATTGTGTCTCGCTGACGCGATCCACAACTTCAAGTGAGTGAAAATTATGCAAATTTGACAAAATGGAGGCCAACTGTTTCAAATATTGCTAATTGATGTCATATTTTATCTTTAACATGTTTAAAAGGTGGTACTTAATGTGTACTAAAAACCCGAAGATATGCGACACCGGCGGTTAAAGGGTTAATCAACTATAGGAGTAATAGGAGAATTTTTCATTTTGCACCCAGCCATGAGGCTTAATACGTCACCACTCTAAACCACATGTTGGCCTAGGCATAATCAGCTGGTCTGGCCATAGATGTGTTACTGATTCGCCAGCCACGATCAGTCGGTAGCGTGGCCGAGCGGTCTAAGGCGCTGGTTTTAGGCACCAGTCTCTTCGGAGGCGTGGGTTCGAATCCCACCGCTGCCAGATTATTTTGCTGACTTGAGATGTGCCCAGTTTTACCTGGCATGGGGAGCCTACTTTTCCTTTTTAATAAAATACAAATTATTTTTCAAGGAATAATCTTATATTGTTATAGGAGATCTCAAATAAAGTAGATTTTGTAGAGTTGTGAACCTATAACGCTTTGAGACCTGGATGGGTTCCGACGCAATGGATAAACTATTATTATTATTCTTACAATTTATACAATCCCAATCTTTAATTTTCTACCTTAACCATTTGAAATATTAATTTTCAGAGGATTTGTATTTGAATTAATGTCATTTCAGACTTCCCACTGCAAGCTTCATCAATTTCGCTAGTTGAACTTTGCCCTGAAAATGAAATAAATGGGGTTTCAGGCTACCTTTGTGCACATATAGGCTAAACCGGGCCAGGAAAATCTCCTGTGGATCTTGAGATGAATGAGATGACACTGCCCTCCAGACACAGTATTCGAGGTTTGAGCCCTGGCGGTCTGAGGCCGAGCACGCTACCTCTCGGTCACCGATGCTCCCCCACAATATTGAATCTTTACGAGTGAGCGGGTAAGAATTATTTTGTTTCTTTAAAACTTGAAAGCCAGAATGGGGTTCGAACTCACGATCTCCGTATTCCAAGCAGGCAGCTTTAACTACTGCACCAGAGCCCTCGCCATTCGCCTTTAAAGTCTCAAGCTATAAGATTTACTTTTTTGGCCATTTAGGTTGTATCTCACTACCGCGACACACAACTCGAAGTGGGTGAAACTTACATTTGTTTAATTTGAGACCAAACATTTGTAAATCTTGATGTTTAAGCACTCATTTTGTTCCCAACAACAGTGATTTAAAATGAATTGAAAAAGACTATTGTCGTGCCTAGTGAAAAAGTGAGATAACCTATCTGATCACCACCACTCACAACTGCAAATTGTGTAGAAAATATTAAAATTTGATAATTTGCAGTTTAAAAGTTTACCATTATTGCAGAGTAAAAACACAAATCACAGTATTAATTGTTTTTACGCACTAAGAGTGCTCAGCACGTGAATAGTCAATGATAGTGATGACTAACACTTTAGAGGTTAGAGTTAAGCTAGTGATCAATCTCCTTATATTTATCAACTTAGCAACAAAAGTGTTTTGAACAGAAACATGTTTTCAACATGTTCAAGCACCACTTGTGTTAATTGAGGTAATTAAAAGACAAAATGTTAAGGAGACGAGATGACACCAGTCATTCGTTGTGAAGTTCTATTTGTTACCGTGATTCACAGCTTTAAAAGGACATGCCTAGGTCTAAAATCATCAAAAAATCGGTGACTATATGATGTAAACATGTCCATAGACTAGAACTGCAAACAATTTTTAATTTCTCTGCTGCGCACTTACCAGGGCCCCACAGACAGAACGCGTGCGTCACGCGAGCGTCATGCGAGCGATATTTTCACGCGATTAAAAAAAATCCATTTTTTCAAGTAAATCAGTAAGTCATAACACACAGGACGCGTGACTCGCGCGTCTCTCGCGCGATACGCACGCGTCACGCGACAAAATCAAATCAAGAGTGATTTTAACGCGTGTCGCGTGAGAATCGCGTGGAAATCCCGTGAGTATGTATATCAACTGTAAAAATAATCTGACTTCCCTATTACAATCAGGACAAGCCACATATAGTATTCAACAACCCTCTGGGAGGTGGACGATCATATTTTATATATCTTATATTAGGCCTAGCTAGCTTATTGTAACTGGAGTAATATATGCTCCTTCTATTAACCCCCTTGGGGTCTAGAGTAGGCCCCACACGTGCATTATTCATTAACTCTCTGAAGGTTAGATGATAATATGTCTGAAACATTATTTTATTTGTATTTATTTTTATGTAAAATATGATCAACGTACACGCAAATGTATGCAGACATGAGTGTGGCCCTATGTGTTTTTTGACTTTTTATGCGTCCAAAAACGCGTCCGTAACGCGTTCTGTGTGTTTTAAAAAGCGCGTCTAAATCGTGTGACATATCGCGCGAAAAAAACGTTCGCGTGACGCACGCGTTCTGTCTGTGGAGCCCTTAGGCTTGATATAGAGACGAAATTCCCGTATTTCTTATTTTTGACATGGTTGTCAATAATTAGAAATCAGGAATTTCTAGCCTAACTGGTGAATGCGCAGCACAAAAATTAAAACTTTTGCAGTTCTAGTCTATGGACATGTTTACATCATATGGTCATATTATTGAGCTAAAATAAAATCACCGATTTTTTAAAGGATTTTGGACCTAGGCATGTCGCTTTAAGTGAATGAAAATTAATGCTATATGAAAATAGTACGCGAAAGTGAATACATTGAAATAAAGTCAAATCTGAAACATTGGTGTTTATTGAGAAACTGAAACTAATAGTAACAATGATATAAAATCAACTAGTGATATATATTATGTATACATCTATATAGGTGGCCTATATACATTGAACAATGCCTTTTTATTTACTATGTACATACACCAAAGAATATATTAAAATTATTACCCATTATAAACTTGAAATTGGCAGCGACAACAACCAATTTGGTGTAAACAGCTGAGCAAGACAGGAAATCACGGCTTCGTGATCGGGAAGCTATTATTATTACGGATTCGTGATCGGGTAGCTATTATTATTAGTCATTCATAAGGACTTCAAAGAAAATAAACCACTTATCTGATGCAAGTAGATGCTTTAAAAACTAGCGGGTAATTTACCCGGTATGACTGGGCCGCCTAACTGCGCGAGGCCCAGTCACACTGACCACTATTTTGTTTCCACAGCCAGCTGTGTAAAAACGACACATGCGCCGCCTACCGAAAAACTCGGATGCCATGAAATTGACACGAATATTTCAAGTGCCTACGAAAACTAGGCCATTTTCAGCAGGCGTAAACTTTTGATCGTATTAGAACTATCACATTTAAAAATGGAGGTCACGGTGTCAGAGCCTTGCGATGTCATCAGGGTACGGGTAATTATGAGATAATATAAAACAGAGCGTAGGTCCTATGTGACACTTGACTTTAGATTGTTGAATTGTTTATTTCAAGCATAAAATTTATTCATTCATTTAAAGTTAGAATTTATAATATAATTTGCAACTTCTAATGACGCAAAATACTTAGATTGAGGACAAAATTTACATATGACAAAGTATTAAATTCGTTGAGTATTTGTCACATTGTATGTCACCCCTTTCTGGTGGTATTTTATTTCTTATGATACATAATGTGTTAACCCTTTAAGCGCTAATCATTTTTTTCAGCCGGTTAACCCTTTAAGCCCTCACGATGCATTAAAGCATCATTTCACATCCATGAAAACATAATTAATTTTCCTACATCGAAGGTTTTAGAATGGAAATTTCCATTAAACGGGTTTACCAATACATGGTAATTCTCCTTAATTTTTATACCACATTAAATCATCTTCATCCACTACAAGTCGAGAATTGTCACAGCAATTCACGGCTTGTAGTGGATGAAGATGACAATGGTAAATTCAGGACTGAAAGGGTTAAATAACTGTTATTGGGAACGAAACATGTGTTAAGACATCAAGATTTGCAAATGTTTGGTCTCAAATTAAAGAATGGGTAATAACGTTAATAAGTCAAATAACGGATAAAGTGTTAAAGCACAAACATGGGCCTCGCAAGACAAGTTACCTAGTGTTTAAAGTGTCACAATGAGGCTGGTGAAGTCATCCATGTCTCACTGTGACAAGTAGTACTTAGTCCAACCAGGTGATGAGACAATGTACGCAGTCAGGCGTGACGGGTGACTCATACCCAAGGGGGGCTTAAACCAGTCTGAACAACTAACCGTGTTACCGGCATCTACACACGACAAATACCTGGAACACATCAAATAACTGTCGGAGCCCCGGGAAGAACTATTGAAAACCCTTATACTCCTGGGGGTACAGGGTTATCTTTACTTAACTTAGCTGAAATATTTTCGTATGACCAGTGATTTTTTTCAATTGGAAATCAACATAAATGCCATAGTTAGCTCTTTCGGCTTCACTTGAATACCTATGTTATGGGTCTACGGCCATTATAAATATTTTAATTTTGGCATCGGGCTGGGATCGTCTGTAGACTTCAGGGTCTGACGTCTGTAGACGTCAGGATTTGACGACTCCCGCGCTGAGAGGGTGACTATTAGGATCTCATTTCCATTAGAAAAGATAAAAACATCTTAGTATTTTGAGTATATACTTCAGCAGCTCTTATTGTGGAGTATATTTAGGCTGAAGGGAGGGGGGGGGGGGGAGCGGCTGGCAGATCTAGTCGACCAGCTGACTATTGAATGCTGCCACAGAATTTTGTCCCAGTGTGGTGTTACCTCTGATGTGTTTATAGGCCTGATTGTTTTATCTGCTGGGATTAAACGGTCATTGATAGGAATTTCGACTAGCTCATTCAAAATTTTGAACATACATAAAAGTCTTGAATTATTGCAATGGAAATCAAAGAAAATAAATAAATCTCAATTTTAAGATTCTTAGTGGGACGGGCCCCATAACCCGTATATTTAATTATCCTTGGGTGTGAGCATGGACACCCTTTCATAGCCAAAGGGACGATACATACGGCTCTGAAGAATAACTTGATTTTCTACACTTACGTGTTTCAGAACTGAAGTTTTTCATGGATCTGCTCTAATAATCACATTTTTTTCATTTGCACCTACTTCAACGTCATGCTCATCCAATACAACTCGAGAATTGTGACAGCAACTCGCGGCTTGTAGTGGATAATTCATGCTAAATGTGATTAAACCACTTAAATGATTATTTTGAAAATGTATTTCTGTCAGAATGTTACTGTAACATGAAACACTACCAATATTATTTCATGTTTGTAAACTAACGAGTATTAGTCATTCCATCTTTTTCAATGCATTTTATCTGAGTCAACATTTTTATCGAAATGCATGCAATAAATATTTCAATGATTTCAAATCATCACTTACATCTGTCTATTTCCTTGTTATTGCCTGAAGACCACGAAGAGTGATTAGAAAGTGATTAGAGTGATTACAAACTAAAAAATAAAGTGAAAAATAAACGTTATGTAAAATGTATCAACATGCTTAGTACGCTGTAAAAAATATTTTACTGTTAAGATTATTTTCACACACACCTCGCAAAGGTATACCCGGTATGACTGGGCCGTCTAACTGCGCGAGGCCCAGTCACACTGACCACCATTTTCTTTCCACAGCCAGCTGTGTAAAAACGACACATGCGCCGCCTACCGAAAAACACGGATGCCATGAAATTGACACGAATATTTCAAGTGCCTACGAAAACTAGGCCATTTTCAGCAGGCGTAAACTTTTGATCGTATTAGAACTTTTACATTTAAAAATGGAGGTCACTGTGTCAGGGCCTTGCGATGTTATCAGGGTAGCAAAAGTATATGTTGAGGCGAGAATATTGAGGAATAAGCGAACCGTTAATGTGTCTGTAGGACCAGCATGTAAAGGTTCACAATACGTGTACTGGCTACAATAAGACTATTATGATGTGATATAAACGGTGGAAAACCCCAGGTACGCATCAGCCCGGCAAACACAAAACAATTGTATAACGTTTGCACAACGTCGGCTCAACGTCTTCGACGTTGATCCAACATTGTACAAATGTTATACAAATATTTACAAAGAGGTGAAACGCGAAAGTGATTGCCAAATACACACACGGATATGCTTCAATGCTGATTTGACGTTGGCCCATCGTCTAGGCTGTTGGCCCAGCCACAATATAATATGTATAATGTGCCAAGTGTATACAATAAGAGGTAGATCAATGAACACCAGATCTCTGCTTATCTCATCCTGAGCGGGGGGGGGGGAGGGGGGCTCTGGAATCTAAAATATTCTGAACACGTCAAGTATTAATGTTCAGTTGTGAACGATTCGTGCGTTTAGATTGATATAAATGTACACATTGTCAATTATGAAACAATAATAACTATTTTGTTATAATGTGCAATGAATATATATAGGGACAATGAAAATAAAATAGTAAGTTCAAATAAATATTATATAACTGTACATAATGCATGTATGTATTTGCACACGACTTTCTCGGCTTTCAAGATAAATAATCTAAATAATGAATGAATGAATGAATGAATGAATGAATGAATGAATGAATGAATGAATGAATGAATGAATGAATGAAAATCAAAACAAAATTTTGAAGAAAGAATGTGGGTTTAGGCAATTTTTGTACATACAGGCTAAACTGGTCTAAGAAAACGAGGATTATGAGATGCATCAGATGACACTAGCATCTAAACACAGGATTCGAAATCCAAACCTTGGCGGTTTGAGGCCGAGCACGCTACCTATCGGTGATGGAGGCTTCCCATAATAATAAATCTTAAAATGGTGAGCAGGGAATAAATAATTTTGTTTCTTAGAAACTTGAATGCGAGCGGAGAACGAGCGAAACTCCGACATGACAGGTTGCAGTGCTAACCACTACACGGCCTTTCTGAATTGGAGGCTTATTAACATTGTTTCAATGTCGGTGCACCATCTGCCATGCTAACTCAACTGTGAAATAATATTGTGCCAACACCATCATAGGGCCTATATCTTAATCACTTCACTTTGTTTATTGCTCATTGTGGAGAGGCTTCGTCATCGATAGGTAACGTGCTTGGCCTCGATCTCACAAGGGTTGAATTTCGAATCCTGTGTCTGGATTCTAAAGGCAGTGTCAGCTAAATCATCTCATCATTCTCATTTAAGGTTTTCCTGATCCAGTTTAGCCTGTATGTGCACAACGTGGTCTAACGCCCATTCAATCAATAGATCATTCATTCCTTCATTCCTTCATCCCTTCATTCCTTCCTTCCTTCCTTCCTTCCTTCCTTCCTTCCTTCCTTCCTTCCTTCCTTCCTTCCTTCCTTCATTCATTCATTCATTCATTCATTTATTCATTCATTCATTCATTCATTCATTCATTCATTCATTCATTCATTCATTCATTTATTCATTCATTCATTCATTTATTCATTTATTCATTCATTCATTCATTCATTCATTCATTCTTTCATTCATTCATTCATTCATTCATTCATTCATTCATTTATTTATTTATTCATCTTTCACTCAATCATTCAATTGATACACTATAATTAGAGACACACAAATACAATCAGATGTGAATTTCGGCTGCTAGAATACCATTGCTGCGTTCCAATGATAACGTTCCAATATATAATAAAATATTCCAAATTGGAACGCATATGTCAAATTGTGTTTGCTATTCAAATGCGTTCCAATTTGTAATAATTTATTACTAATTGGAACGAAAGTGCATTGCATAAGCATTCTAATTTGTAATATTTTTTTCCGAATTGGAACGTTGTTACAAATTGGGACGCAATGGCAATATATATGCGTTGTAATTTGTAATAATGTATTACACATTTATACGTTATTACAAATTGGGACGCATCAGACCATGCATAGAGCGGTAGTGATTGTGCGGAGAAGCTGACAATAAGATACTAGTCTCTGATAAGAAGGGGTGTTATCAGATGTATGGTCACCGCACAATGATACAGGGACCGTATTCAAGTAAAAGTTACGATATATCGTAGGCCTCGGATTGGTCGAGATGGCCATCTCGACCAATCCGGAGCCTACGATATTTCGTAACTTGTACGAGAATACGGGGGGCCCCGAACCACAGGGTGTGACGGACATGTTACTGAGCGTATCACACAATAATGGAGAGTGTTTGATCCCTATAATGTTAACCCTCACAGCGCGGGAATCTACTTTAGCCGTCAGAATCTGACGTCTGTAGACGTCAGATTCTGACGTCTAAAGTCAATCCCCGCGCTGTAAGAGAAAAAATATTTGGTATAAACATATTTATTTGGATTTCCAAGTAGCACAAGTGCTAATACAAAGGATCTCCGAGAAAAAATATTTCTAATGGCCGTAGACCCATAACACAGGTATTCAAATGCATCGGAAAGAGATGAATAAGACTTTTATGATGATTTCACAATGAAATAAACCCTTTGGTCCCCAAGTTTTTGTAAAAAAAATTCAGCGCTTCAAGGGTTAAAAGGCAGTAACCGCTTACTTTTTCAAGTAAGTAATAATCGCCTTCTCGCCTTAACGACCAGCATATTAACCCTTGAACAGCTAAGTGCGACAATAGTAGTTTTTAATCTCATCTATTGGTCGATAAAAACTCTGCTATTTGGAATAAAATAGGTTTTTAGGTATCCAGATTTGCAAATGATTTGTCTCAAATTAAACAAATATGAGTATTTTTAACACTTTCAAAGTTGTGGATCGCGGTCGCGAGACGCAACTTAAGTGGGTGAAAATTTAATTTGTATTTATTGTATTTATTCGCGCTATAAGAGTTAAACCTTGCGCTTGAGGATATATATACGTATTCAAGCAAGTTACAAAAGAAATAAAATGTTATTGAATTCGATGAAATGGTTTGTGATAGATGCTTAGTTAATAAATTAATTCCTATACGTCTAAATGTCTATTTTTTCAAAAAATATTTTTTCCGTCATGTAAAACTGGAAATTTCGCGAACAATTCCAGCTTTAAATGACTGAAAAAATGGACACCAACAATTCAGCAGCACCGGTGATAAGTCGCAGTGCATGTGTATGACATGATAAACAGATAAACTATGACTCAGACTGAGGTAACCACAACTAAGCAATATTGTCAAATGTCCTCACATTTTCTCTATTCTATAGAATGGTTAGCAAACAATGCAACAATAGGGCCGATAATCGTCAAGTAAGCAAGCATAAAATGACAAAGGAACTGATCTGACAGACCTATCATACCAGTGACAGATCGAAAGGGGGCAGGTCAGGGTTTTTCTGGCCCCCTTTAGAATCTGAATAGTCCAAATATCACTCCAAAGTAGTTTTTTTTACAATGAAAATGTTCTTGGGTGGTGCCCTTTTTATGTTCTATAGAGAGTCCAATATACAAAGTACGTTTTTGCTATTTAAAAACTCTATACTGGTTAAAACATACATTGTAGCTTAACATGCAACATCCTTTCTTTGTTATGTAAAACTGTGTTCGCAAATTTAACGTTATATAGCATATTATATATAATGGTCAATGACTTGCACCGATAATCTTACACGAGAAAAATGTATCAACCGATTAAAAGCATATTTTTCGAAAAAAATGGGAGCGATAGTCGCCACAACACTTGTGATGTTAAATGGAGTTGGAAACAAAATTAAAAAGCAAACATTTTTTAAATGGCCAAAAACATGATTCGATATATCGGTGGTCGTCACAGAATGAATGTGGTTTAATGCCATCTTTGTGCACATATAGGCTAAGCTGGGCCATGAGAACCTCCTGAGGATGGTGAGATGAATGAGATGACACTACCCTCCAGACACGGGATACGGAATTCGATCCCTGGCGGTCTGAGGCCGAGCACACTATCTCTCGGTCACAGAGGTGTCCCACAATATGGGATCTTCACGAGTGAGCAGGGAAGAAACTTTAGAAACATTTGTTTCTTTGACACCAGTCGGGGCTCAAACCCGCGATCTTTGACTTTCCAAGCAGGCAGATTTAACCACTGCATCGTAACAGATCATTGTTTGTTGAGTGGAGTTTTCTGAGTGAGTACCGAGAAGCAATAAAAACAGTCCTTGATATTAGGACGGGTTTTATTGTTCTCTGGATTTCACAGAGGTTGTGAGTCATTACCCGCAAACACGGAATAATGTTGGTCCAACGTCTTCGACACTGACCCAACATTAAACCGGAATTGTCTCAAACTTTGTGTTCGCTGGGTTATATAGGCCTCTGTGATCACAATTTTTGTGCCAAATTTGATGCAAAAAATATTTTAACTCCTATTTTTTGCAAAGCTGTAATATTTTTGTATAAACTACGGAGATCAATGTTTTTTCATTTTGAAATCATTATAAATGTCTTAGTCTTAGGTAACTCTTTCTTCCTGCTTCATTTGAATACCTATGTTATGGGTCTATGGCCATTATAAATATTTTCCCCTTTCAGTTCGGGAACCGTCCATAGACGTCAGAATCTGACGTCTACAGACGTCAGAATCTGAGGTCTATTGACGTTAGATTCTGACGTATAAAGTCGGTCCCCACTAGGTAAACACGTCTAAGGCCATTTTCAGCCGATATATTTGTCCTGTTTGCTTGAAAAATTAAAGGAGACATTATCATTAGCTTGAAAAAAAGTGTGAATATGCGGCGGTGAGACGCATCTTCAGTGGCATTTTATTTGGTGTGGAAACGTTTTTTATACGGTCCTAGAAGCACAAGGGTTAAATTCTATTCCCTAGAACTTGATTAAACCATGTTTTTTCCGATTGAAAGAGTACAATACTTGTAAGACAGTAATGAATAAACGAATGAATGAATGGGGTTGTAGGCACACATAGGCTAAACTGGGTCAGGAGAACCTTATGAGGATAGTGAGGTGAATGAGATGACACTTCCCTCCAGACACAGGATTTAAAATTCAAGCCCTGACGGTCTGAGGTCAAGCATGCTACCTGTCAGTCACGGAAGCTCTCCACAATACTGATTTTATGATTTAACAGGAAAGAAACAATTTTTCCTTTGAAACTTGAATACCAGTGTCTAAGCAGGCAGCCTTAACCACTGCACCAGGGATCACGCCCTTTACATTGCACAAGTGTAATTATACAAAATGAAACAAAAAAAGATTTTGTAAATTTGAAGTTTTTTGTCTCTAACGAGATGTGTCGTCGCTGGCCGTTAATTATAATATTCATGCACATATTCACAATTCGTATTTCCAACTGTTAGACCGCTAAAATAGACAAGTTCAATTTTCACCCACTTGAAATTGTGTCTCGCTACCGCTACCCACAACTTCAAGTGGCTGAAAAATGCTCCCATTTGTTTAATTTGAGACCAAACATTTGCGAAATTTTGATCCTTTTAGTTTAAATATACATCTCGTCCCCGTTAACAGTGATCTAATGGGCTAATAGGCAAAGGGTTAAAAAAAGTAAGTCAGTTTTCGGAGAATATGAAGGAGAGTTTGCGGATTTTATCGGCCAAAAATGTATCTACATTTCAAGATTTTGAGAAACAAAATCTTTATTTCATTTTTTTCAGTTTAAGCTATACATTGAGAATGTAAAAAATATAGAATATATTATTACTAATAAAAACGGAGAGTGGACTAAGTTGAATTTAATTTGAAACTAATACTTTAAATAAATATAATTGCCAAATGTTTGTTACTAGGGTATTTTTTATAATTATGTGTGATTATTTGTATCGCGGCAAACACGAGGTTCTTGGCCGGTGTTGATTTAGTGTTGGCCCAGAGTCGGAAACGATGCGCCATTACTGGTCAGCATTGGTTCGGGGTCTGGTGTTTGCAGGGAACCACGATAACGGTTTGTCATTGTTTCAGATCAACATTTATTAATTGTATTGTTCATAATCATGGAAAATTAGTATACATGTATACATGTTTTGAGATGTGATTTTAAATAAAAATATTTGAAAAAAAAGAAAAAAAGTAAGTTTTAAGAGATTCAATATAATACCTTGAGTGCCTAAAGGGTTAAGTGGTTTATATCAGAGGTAGACAATGATATACATACCCGGATGCTAGTATCTGAACTCCCATGAGTATATCCCTAGCATGGGTAGACCTTATCGCGGAGTAGCGTGGCGAATTGATTTATAATTAGATTGGAACATAACTACAGACGAAGTGCGCAAAGAGTCGTGTTCTTAGTAGAATTGTTGCGAAAGCAACTAACCCATGAGGCACCTATGTCGTGTTATAGGTAGGACGGCGGCCCTCTCATTGTCAGAGTCGCAGGTTCGATCTCCAGGTTGGCAGTTTCAACACTGCTACAATGCCACCCAATGTGGAGCGTTCTCGCCTGTAATGCCCTGGTACAATAATTATTATATATAGGATATTCTTGTCTTATAGCGAGCACGGTTGATGTAAAAAACATCTATTATGTAGAAACCATAAGAATCTTTAAAGCTAATAAAATACATTTCAAAAGGCTGCATGCATACCAATCATGATGCATACCTGACCTGAGAATGAATAAATGAATGAATGAGAGAATGAATGTAGGAATGAATGAATGAATGAATGAATGAATGAATGAATGAATGAATGAATGAATGAATGTGGTTTTAGGGCCACAGTTGTACACATATATGCTAAACTGGGCCAGGAGAACCTCCTGAGGAGGGTGAGATGATTGGGATGATTCTGCCCTCTAAAACGGTCTGACGCTCACCCCTAAGGGACAATTTACTCACTAAATATAAAGCCATAAAGGGTTTATTTTAGTTTCTCCCTCGTCAATATTAGTGTAGTAAGGTCACGATGTTTTTTTCATTGTTTTAGATGAAAATAAATCAAAAATCTAATGGGAGTGGGCGAAAAAAAATTAAAAAAATAAAACATTGTACCTATTTATGGAAAAGTTAGTGAGGGCGACAAAAAAACATTGGACAAATTCCTTGAAAAGTTAATGAGGGCGACGAAATAAAAAACCTTTCTGGCCATTTTGATAAAGGTAATGAGGGCGACAAAAAAAAACAAGAAATAAAAACATGGCCGAATAAATGTTTTTTCATCCACTAAAATTAACTGTTTTTTCGGAAATAGGCAACAATCCAATGCGCGCGAGTAGAAAACAAAACATGTTTTTCTTGGTAATGCGCGGCCTTAATCAAATGCGCGCTCTCATCTGAAACAGAGAAAAAAACATAGTTGCCTAATGTCACAGGCTGCTGGCAATATAAGTCTACACATAGTCAGTGTTAATTAGGCTTCCAGAGGTCACACAGAGAGTCCGTCAAGGTCACCTAGTCAGGGGGGGGGGGGGAGTTCTGGGGGATTGTAGATTATGGATGTTTTCTCGCGTGTTATTCCTGTGTTTAGTCGTAGTGTTACCATGGTAATACGCCATGTTGAGCCGTATCCAAGGTGACAGATTTCCAGGAATCGTCGCTGTTTCTGGCGCATGATCTCCTGATCGAGTAACCATAGTAATCACGACGACGTGTAATCGACATGTTGTTTTTTATTGGAGCATTTTAATTGCTAGGGATTTTTATACGAACATCATAATTATTATGGCTAGCAAACACCCTAACATTCACCACCTCGAGTGCAGTATATTGCACACATTTAACCCTATCAGCACTGGGACCGTCTTTATACGTCAGAATCTGACGTTTATCTGACGCATAAAAAGTGTCCCGCACTTAAAAGGTAAAATATCATTTCTAATAGCTGTAGACCGATATGTATTCAAATGAAGCGGCAAGAGCTAACTGAGACTTTTATGATAATTTGAAATTGAGGAAGACCCTTTGGTCTCCATGGTTTGCACAAAAATATTTCAACGTTGTACGGGCTAAATCTGATGCAATTTACATTTTTTATGAATTTAGGCATGAATGGTCGGCTAGTCAAATCTATGCTAAGTAAATACAGCGCGAATACAGTCGTTTTATTCCGTTTTATTTGGCGCTTAAATCGCTGTTATTGGGAACGAAATATGTGTTTAAACATCAAAATTTGAAAATGCTTGGTCTCAGGTGAAACAAATATGAGTAATTTTTATTCACTTGCATTTTTATAGTAGGTGAAAATTGTGTTCTGAAAGATGATGGTGCAGTGGTTAAAGCTGCCTGCTTGGAATCGAGGGTTCTGCCTCCAAGTTAAAAAAAAAATGTTTCTTCCCCGCTCACTCGTAAAAGATTCAATATTGTGGGGAGCTTCTGTGACCGAGAGGTAGTGTGCTCGACCTCAGACAGCCAGGGCTCGAATTTCAAATTATGTGTCTGGAGGGCAGTGTCATCTCATTTATCTCACAGTCCTCATCCTTTCCTGGCCCAGTTTAGCCTATATGTGCACAAAGGTGGCCTAAAATCCCATTTCTCCATTTAAAATTTAATTTACTTCAATTTCTATGAGATGATAATAGTAATAGAATTATTTGGTTGGACAATGTGCTAAATTGTAGTCCTTTCTGTACATTTTTAGCCCCACCAATGTCCTAGGGCTAAAATGTCACCACAAGTCGCTAGATTTGAATACAATTATATTTTTAATTCTTTATGCCTGAAGAATACAGAGAGCAAACACGAAACATTTGTATAACTTTTGTACAATGTTGGATCAACGTCAAAGACGTTGGAACGACAAATTTTATACAGATGTTTTGTGTTTACTGGGTAGAGAGCTTAAGTTTATGTTATAAAGAATACAGCACATAGTCACCTACACTGTAAGAAATAAAGATATGAGATATGAGCCTTTGATCCTAAGGTGTAAAACACGGTAAGTGGATAAGACCCTTTAATCGGCATGTGACTATCTGCATTTATTATACCCGCAAATACAAATACATAACGGTATCTCGGAGCTCTACATTCTCAGCTGTGACAAAACCTCGGCCGTCGGCCTTGACCTTTTTCACAGATAAGAATGTAGATCTCCTCGGCTTTATCCCATACTTATGACTATCACATACATAGTAGTATAAATACCTTTCCAGTGATAAACACGTATATGGCTGGCTCAAGGAGAAATCAACATTCAATTTTCTAGATTTGTTGTATTTCGTTTTTCTAGTTTTAATTCAATTCATACACATTTCAGTGTGTTTTACTCACTTGTAATTGAAATTACTCACTTGATATTGTGTACATAACTATGACCTCGCGCTATGAGGGTTCTTTGATAACCATGATCAAGTGTAATGTAGATTCAGGGGTAATCTTTAATTACGCGTAATTAAATGTATGACAAATTAAGATAATCACAAAGCCCGGTCAATACGAGCCAGTCATTCCATCGCGTGACATTACAGTACTGGCAACAACCCTGGCAACAGCCCCGATGTTCAAAGAGAAATGACACCGCGGGGTTTCTTTGATGATGCCAGTTGTTTAATATTCTCACGATATTAAGCAGTTACAAGGTAAATTCCGATTGAATAAAATCCACGAATTATATACCGTTGATTTGGTATTGTAGGGTCGTACCTGCCGCTTTGTAGATTCTTCGATATTAACCTTTTCAGGCCTGAATTTACTATAGTCATCTTCATCCACTACAAGCCGCGAATTGCTGTCGCAATTCTCGACTTGTAGTGGGTAAAGATGATTTGATGTGGTTTAAAAAATAATAATAATTGTCATGTATTGGTGAACCAATTTCACAGAAATTTTCGTTCTAAAACCCATAGATGTTGGGAAATTAAGTCTGTTTTCAAAGATGTAAAATGATGCTTTAATGCATCGTGAGGACTTAAAGGGTTAAGTTGTCCACATGATGACCATGAAACCAAACTATAATGAAATGAATCGGGCTTTAGACCACCTTTGTGCACATATAGGCTAAACCGGGCCAAGAGAACCTCCTGAGGATGGTGCGATGATTGAGATGACAATGTCCCAAAGACACAGGATTCGAAATTAGAGCCCTGGCGGTCTGAGGCCGAGCACGTTACCTCTCGTTCACGGAGGCTCCCAACAATACTGACTTTCACACGTGGATGGGGAAGAAACATTTTGTTTCTTTCAAACCGCCGAGACCGGGTACCGAACCCTGAACTCTGGCGTGAAAGGCAGCGGTGCTAACCACTACTCTAGGGCCCCCGCCCTCACATCTTACAACTCAACTATAATAGTAACAATTGACCGCTTACAAAGTGTGCCAGGGGCCGTATTCTCGTACAAGTTACGATATATCGTAGGCTTCTGATTGGTCGAGATGGCCAACTCGACCAATCAGAAGCCTACGATATATCGTAACTTGTACGAGAATACGGGCCCAGTACTGTATCATACTCCACTGTTAATCCCTCAAGCGCGGGCATATTTTTGCATAAACATTGGAGACCAAAATTGTTTAATTTTAAGCATCATAAATGTCTTGTTTAGCGTTTGCGCTTCAGTTGAATGCCTATGTTATGTATCTACAGCCACTATAACGATTTTTACTCTTACAGTGCGTGGATCTACTTTAGATTTCTAAATCTGACGTTTGCAGACGCCAGATTTTGAAATCAAAAGTGTTTTAAGAGTTAAAGATTGAGTGAATTTAATAACATATAGGTTACAATGACTTTTCTGTGAAATACCATAAAATTATATCTACTAACTATTAGTTATTAACACAAATGAAGAATGAAAGTTTACACTTAATCTAGGAAAGATATATATCATACTATTAAGCTTATGTGAAATCCAACGTAACCCCCCCCCCCCCCCCTACATGATTGTACATCAGGCAGTTTAGAGTTCCTCTCTTTGATCGCATGGTAATTACGTTCATAACAAAACAGTTGTTCACTTTTCGTCATCAATGTCTTAGTTATATTTTTCCGATTCATTTGAATATCTATGTCACTGTTGACGGTGGATTCTGACGTTACCGAAAGGGATAAAATGCCTTATTCTCCGCCAAAATAAAACACATCACGAGGAAATAATATTTCATGTTTATTACAGATCAAATATATATGTTAACAGCCTGCTCGACCTAATTATACAATACAGTTAATCTTATCCCTTGTTATAATGCCGATACTTCAGCTTGTAGCTGCTATGCAAATCATGTAGCTTGACATTTACATGTAGGCTCTTATTCTATTTTTTAATAAGTGGTAAATATATGAATACCGCTGACCAAATATTATGCTTATGTCCAGTATCCAGTAAGGTCAGTTTTTAATAAAAAAACATGATTTAAAACTGCAATTTATGGCGCACTTTCTCGTTTCAAGTGAAATGAAAATTATTTCAGCACAAAAAAAATGAAACGAGCAAATCTACTTATTTATATAAATGACGATTGAAGTGTGCGTGATTTTATATTCTTGGCTGCGCTCCCGCCTTCAAAGACATATAGAAGCGCGGATTTTCTTTGATCTCATAATTTGTATCATACTGTCACGTTCTTAAATAAATGGCAAGGAATTTATGTTTGTATATGAACGGAAATATTTAGAATTTGTATCCGATGTTTAGCACGCGTATGTTGAATATTTGTTTTATCACTTGAGGGAAGCGTTAAGGACTTTCAATGTATCTGATAAATTTTAAATATATTTACTATAAGAAGAGGTATCAACATGTGATATGCCTCTGTTGATGAACAAGAAAATAATTACTAAATGCCACTCATAATAATACAATCGCTTTTCGTATATGTTTGGTGAATCAAGTAGTTCAATTTGCAGTTATTAGTATTTATTTTATCAATTGAAATATTATCTTCATTTCAAGCTAGAAAGTGATTTAAGCCGATAGAAAGTATTAACTTATAAGACAATAATTATTGTTACCCTACAACAGGTGACGAGTTGATCTCAAATTGACAAGGTTTCTAGTGATTCATGGACAGTTTACATCAATTACGTACGTAATTAAAGGAAGGTACAGAGCATATAGCCTCGTTCTGAGGTACAGATCTGTTAGCTCAAGATATGCCCTTATTGTAAGACAGTGCGGGGATCGACTTTAGACAAAGTCGATCCCCGCGCGGTAAGGGTGATTTTTCGGGTAGTGTTTTTCATTCATTTGAATCTGTAATTTCTAACGCAATGTCCAGCTTCAGCATACTATACCACGAACCATTATTAACACATCCACCGCTAGGCATGACTAGAGTTGTTTTTTAGCCATTTTATTAGCCGAGTAGGGCGGGGGCCCTAGGGTAGTGGTTAGCACCGCTGCCTTTCACGCCAGAGTTTGGGGTTCGGTTCCCTGTCTCGGCGGCTTGAAAGAAACAAAAAATGTTTCTTCCTCATCCACGTGTAAAAGTCAGTATGTGGGGAGCCTCCGTGACCGAGAGGTAGCGTGCTCGACCTCAGACCGCCAGGGCTCGAATTTCGAATCCTGTGTCTGGAGGACAGTGTCATGTCAATCATCTCACCATCTTCAGGAGGTTCTCCTGGCCCAGTTTAGCCTATATGTGCACAAAGGTGGCCTAAAGCCCGATTCAAATTTTATCAGCCGAATAAATCACTGTTCTTGGGAATAAAAGGAGTGTTTAAACATCAAGATTTTAAAATGTTTTGTCACAAATTAAGCAAATATGAATAATATTCACCCAGTTGATGTTGTGGGTCGCGGTAGCGAGACACAATTTTAATGTAGTGAAAATTTAAATTATTACCTTAGTGCTTTATGAGTTAATATTTGTGCTATTTTATAAGCATGGTAAAGTTTAACCCTTTTTCTCTATTAACCTTGGAGACTAAAGGTTTTTTTTTCAATTTGAAATCGTCATTAATGTCTTAGTTAGCTCTTTCTGATTTATTTGAATACCTATGTTATGGGTGTCCGACCATTAAAAATATGTTGATTCTTACAGTGCGAGATCGACTTCAAATAATCATTATAATAATCGATTAATGGTTGATCTGAACGTAGCCACTACTCTACTTATCAATAAGATGGAAGATGAATGGCGTGTCAATGTCTCACTTAAACCTAAGTTAAGATCTCACATTATTTTTAAAAACTCATTTGGTGAAGAATAGTATCTGACCTGTTTACGCTCGCGAGCTAAACGTTCACTCCTATCTCAACTAAGACTGGGGATTCTCCCCTTGGAAATCGAGGTCGGACGATTCCGAGGAAAATCTGCAAAATGTTCAATATTAATATTGAAAATGAATGTCATTTTCTTTGTGAATGTCCGTGTTATCAAGATTATAGAGAAACTTTATTAAACCACCATGGTATTTCAGCTGCCAATCCAAATGTAACAGCCTTAGCCGAATATATCTGTAAGGCTTGGGAGAGGAGAAACACCACCATGTACCATTTTTACAGGACTTAGCCATTTTACCAATGGCACATAATTATGTCAATATTTTTCCAAGTGACATATAAGCCCAATTGGGCTGGGTACCTATTTCGTTGATGAAATGTGAAATAATTATGAAATGTGAAATATGTACATGCCACTCTAATAAATATATACAATACACTACTTTAGTCGTGAGAATCTGACCTCTACATACGTCAGATTCTGACGACTAAAGTCGATCCCCGCACTGTAAGAGTTAGGACTTGCTTCAAAATGCGTATGCTAGTTATTGTTGTGAACGATAACCAGCTCTCTCTCATTCTTCTTACATCTAACATTGAGAGTGATGCATTTGACAGGTGTCAATCATCGTCACTGGGAAGGCTCAGCCAATCAGAGATGAAGCGTGTCTGTCATGTAGCCGGTAGACAGGTCAATAACCTCTGGTTGACCTCAGGTTGAGGTATGTTTACCTCTGGCTCAGTCTCAGCCAGCACTTCTTACACTGATGTTTACATAAATAACACCATCCACCTGCACTCCTTCTGACTCCTCCGGCAAACAAGATACATCCACCCATTGTTGTAATAATGTTGGCGCACAGTCTAGGACGTTGCCCAGCATATATATTCAGGAGGGCCTCTCGAAAACTTCACTGTGAATAATTATTATGCACAATGTATTCAGAAAGGCCTCACAGCAAACGCCGTAATATATTAAATCAAATGCTGGGATAATGTTGGGGCAACGTCACAGATGGTGGCCCAAAATTAACCTTTTTCATTCACGACAGTGTATACTTTTACATTACACTTACCAAAATTACATTATATTTGCATTCACCGCGAGCTTGTGAATATTGTATCACAATTCCTAACTCTTGATGAATAAAAATTACCCGAATTAACCCTCCAATAAAATAATAATAATAATAATAATAAATAATAATAATAATAATAATAATAATAATAATAATAATAATAATAATAATAATAATAATAATAATAATAATAATAATAATAATAATAATAATAATAATAATAATAATAATAATAATAATAATAATAATAATAATAATAATAATAATAATAATAATAATAATAATAATAATAATAATAATAATAATAATAATAATAATAATAATAATAATAATAATAATAATAATAATAATAATAATAATAATAATAATAATAATAATAATAATAATAATAATAATAATAATAATAATAATAATAATAATAATAATAATATAATAATAATAATAATAATAATAATAATAATAATAATAATAATAATAATAATAATAATAATAATAATAATAATAATAATAATAATAATAATAATAATAATAATAATAATAATAATAATAATAATAATAATAATAATAATTAATAATAATAATAATAATAATAATAATAATAATAATAATAATAATAATAATAATAATAATAATAATAATAATAATAATAATAATAATAATAATAATAATAATAATAATAATAATAATAATAATAATAATAATAATAATAATAATAATAATAATAATAATAATAATAATTCAAGTGGGTGACAATTACTCATATTTGTTTAATTTAAAAGCAAACATTTAACAATCTTGATGTTTAAGCACTCATTTCGTTCCCAATGACTGCGATTTAAACAGCTAATAAAACCGATTTAAAACGACTAAAGTCGCGCTTATATTAGTGGTTTAACCCTTGAAGTTAGTTAGTTTGTAAAAAAAACATCGCAACCAAAGGGTTTTTTCACCTTGAAATCACCATACATGTCTTAGTTAGCTCTTTCCGATGCATTTGAATACCCATGTGATTGATGGTAGGATTCTACGGCCATTGGAAATATTTCTACTCTAGCAGCGCGGGGATCGACTTTAGTCGTCAGAATCTGACGTCTACAGACGTCAGATTCTGATGACTAAAGTCGATCCCCGCGCTGTAAGGGTTGAGAGTTAACCTACATGTGTAGAATTATGGCACCTACATGTACCGGTAAACAGAGGAACAAAAGAGAAGGGTTTGGTCGGTGAACATTTTATTGATACATATCATTCAAAATGTTACATAAGAATAAACAATAGAAACAGTGTCTGACATTCAATGTGTTAGTTTAACATCATAATTACTGTTCATATTGTGATTCGAAGAATCGCCGAAGGCGGCCAAAGGAGACGTATGAAATAGTCAGCGGTTCACTGGAGAATGATTGATACGATGTGTTTGTTATATATTTCTTTAATTTACATGTATCGCATCTTGAAACAAATCAACACTAAATATAAAATGAAAAATCGCAACCGAACCCCCCTGATTAAAAAAAAGCAGTGGCAGATCTGGGGGGATTCTTTGACCCACCCCAGTAAGATTTTATGTTTAGTATACAAAGCTATGGTTTTTGCCACAGCTCCAATTTATATCAAAGATATGCTAGAGTTGTACAGGCCTGCTCGTGATTTGAGATCCAGCAGTAAAGGTCTGCAACTCACTGTCCCAAGGTCATACCGATGCGCTGGAGATCGTGATTTCTCCATTGCCGGACCTACCCGGTGGAACAAGCTGTCACTCGCTGTTCAAGGAAGCAAGACATTCCTGACTTTCAAGAAGGCCATGAAGACAATGTTATTTAATCATCACTACAGGCAGTAAATTCTTATGGATTCATTATATGACATGTAAATTGTATATTAATAATTATGTGATTTATGAGAAGCGCATAGAAATGAAAATATGTTGCGCTATTTAAGGACACCAATAATAATAATATAATAATAATATTATTAAATTGTCTGAATACTGCCCTAAAATCGTGTTTGGACTTTCAAAATTGTCTCGAATGAAGCTATGAATACAGGTTTTTATCTGAAAAGTCTGAACAATCATTGTTTAAAGCCTGAATAAATAAAAATCCGGGAGGCCAACCAACATTATTTCTTGATCAGCCCCCTGAACACTGTGGCTTATTTTATCTTCTCATCTCTGTGTTTAAGCCTCTAGTGCCACTCACTTCAGGTTTTCTGGTTAAGACCCGGATGTTTATGACAGAATTAGGATGAGAAAATATAAAATCTGATCAGTCATGAATCCTTTATCTATAGGGTCAGGTGGTAGAGCATGTTTAGTCCAATGTGAAATCCAATGATGGACCAATGTTGGCTCAACATCGTAGATGGTGGGCCAACACGGACCAGCATTGGAGCGATGTGTCGTGCTTGTAGGGATTCTATGTAAGACGTTAGCCAACCAACCAACAAATCAACTAACCCACCGCCCAGCCAATCAACGATTCAGACCCACAACTGTAAGTAGGTAAACATTACTCATAAATTATTTATTTTAACCAAACAGTTGCAAATCTTGATGTTTAAACACTCATTTGATCCCCAATAACTGTGATTTAAACGACTGATAAAAAACATATTAAAAGCGACTGTAGTCGTACCTAGCGTGCTAAGGGTTAACATATTTCAGCACTGTAATTGTTTAACCCTTTAACCGCCGGCGCCGCATATATTCAGGTTTTTATTTTTTATTAGCACATTAACTACCACCTTTTAAACATATGAAAGATAAAATTTGACATCCATCAGCAATATTTAAAAATAATTGACCTCCAAGTTGTGAAATCTGAATAATTTTCACTCACTTGAAGCTGTGGATCGCGTCAGCGAGACACAACTTCAAGTGGATGAAAATTCAAATTTTTCAATTTTGCCGATGAACAGCATTATTCTGAGCTGATAAGACCATGGACTCTATAAATCCGTATAGACTGCACGGACTTACTTGACTATGATCTACTGATCAGGGATGGCACTCAAGACAGCAGCGTACAACCGGAAGTCTATAAAACTGTCACGTGACACATCGCAGCTGACATCTGGTGGTGGCTGCGGTGTGCCGCCGGGCTTGTCTGCCGTGCCAAAGGTCGCGGGTTCGAGCTCCGTATACTGGTGCAGTGTAAACAGTCTGTCGATGACTCAGTTATTAAGGATAACATATACGTAATATTTGTCATTCATTTGAAGCTCGAATATCTAAGGCAATTTCCAGTTTCCAGACAAATCTGTAAAAAATATAAATTAAAAAAAATACTGTTCCAGCCATCAACAAATATTTTATTTATTTCTGTAGAAAACAGCGTTTTATTTGTTACAACATACTTCACTGACCCTTTATCTGCTAAAGACGCACATAATATATGCGTCACGTTACATTAATTTTGATTAAATTAATTCTTTAAAATGCCAGTTCCCGTTGAAATCATGGCGTCTGGAGGTTAATTTTGATATAAAAATTATTGTTACACTTGGGTGTTTACTCTAACCCTTGATCCGCTATTCGTTTTTAATTTGTGTTATTGTTCAAATAAGACACAGCTATTGGTAAGAAAATAAGTGTTTAAACAGCAAGATTTGCAAAAGATTTGGTCTAAAAAATGATATAAAAATAAGTCATTTCACTCACTTGAAGTTATGGTTCGAGGTACCGAAACACAACTTCAGGTGAGTTCAAATTTAAATGATTAAATTGAATGGTTGAAATCATTTTTATTAATTCTTAGTTAAGAATTGCGCTAGAATATTCCGAAGCTCATAATGATGGGAATATAATATGATTTCCGGTAGGTGTAAGTAGGTACTATCTCGTATCTCTAGCACATACTGAACGTGAATTAGTCCTACACAAATTCATAATCACAATGATGATTTTATTTGACGTATTTCAATCCCTACAATCATCTCACCATCCTCAGGAGGTTCTCCTGGCCCAGTTTAGCCTATATGTGCAGAAAGGTGGCCTAAAGCCCGATTCATTTCATTTCATTTTATTTCAATCCCTACACCAATGATGTCGACAATAGTAGTCGATTTTTTGCTATGATTGACTCTTGTCTGAATCTAAAAATGAAGTATCTAAAAATAAAATATCTCTTAAACCTGTGACATAGAGAAAAATTGTAACTTAAATCCATTTAATTGTCATATCACGTTAAGTAACTGAAATGTAAATATAATTGTTTAAATTTAATAGGGTTACTTGGCGTAGAATAACCAATAAAATCTGCAACAGTAAATCATCCACACAAACAACCAGTCTATTACCCCTTTCAGTGCGGCGATCGAGCTTAGACGTCAGAATCTGACGTCTATAGACATCAGATTTTTTAGACATCAGAATTTATAGACGTCAGATTCTGATATGGCCGTATATATATAGATCCATAACATAGGTATTCAAATGAAGCGAAAGAAGCATTCTCACCCACTTGAAACTGTGTCTCGCTGACGCGATCCACAGCTTCAAGTGAGTAAAAATACTAAGACATTTATGATAAAATCAAATTTAAAAATAAACTTTAATGTCTATGGTTTTTATAAAAATACTTTGGCGCTTCAAGGGTTAAGGTTTATATACGCTGGCTTATTTTCTATTCTTGTGACTACTGTCTATATTGATAGCGATACACATAAGTACCGCAATCCCAACACTTGTGTATATGCATCGCGTTGGACTGGAACACAACCACAAAACTACAGGTATCTATAATCTGTCTTGTCATCAATGACTCATTTGAAAAACCAGAAAGCTCCGAGTAACATGACACCATAATCATTCATGACATTCTGAGGGCTGACTATAAACAGATAGATCAATATATATATGTATTATATCAAAAGTAAAAATTTATGATGCCTAAAAACAGCTTTTAAATGTTATGCTACTTCCCTAGATATCTCACAAGATGCATCTGACATTAGATTATTACATTTCTTATTATTAGCGTGATTTCGACAGTAGCGTGGTAAAAAATGATTTTCATATATCAATCATAAATTATATTATCATTATTTTCGGTCACTTGTATACACACTATTATGTTAAACATTTATCAGCGTTAAAAATACGAAAATGTCCCGCTCTAATTGAAAATAATGTCATTTTTATAAAATACTGATAAAAGTGCTTTAATTGATGCTTATAGTACCAGGTTACAATTCCTCTGTGATGAAAGGGTAGCAATTTAACTGCCACTTCATTGTTGTATGTATTTCTTGACCACAAGATAATAATGTAACCCACGTTCATAGGGTGCAATAAAGATATGTTGGTAACATATTATATTGACACGTATATGAAATCCCTGGCATATCAGATGTGTGATGGTGTATACAGGGATAACATACTGGTGATAATCGACGGGAGATTACTGTGGATATATAAAGGAATGGTATTACCAATGATAATTCAGTAAAAATCCATGGTATTATTGGCATTTAGAGTTATTCTTTTCTAAATCGCATTCCCATAAACAAGAGTAGTAAGCACCACCTTAAATACGTCTTCAAATTATTTTAACCACTGATATTTGACACGACAAGGAGATTTTAATCCTGTGAAACGCAGTGACGTCACTGGAAATCCTTTTGAATGGCTACTTGGTGACAATGTTATATATGTCACCCTCTCTATACTTCATTGTATGAGATCGCTTAGGTTTAAACATTTCAGGTCAAGGCTTTTGAATTTAACAGATCCAAATTGAATTAATCCGGCCTAGTTTACTGTCATGTCGCCTAGTTTACTGTCATGAGGTCACACCTGCGGGGGTTAACCTGGTGACGTCACAATTCTGACTGACCACAAACCGCAGGGACACCTGGTGCTCATCTCAACAACTACACACCTGTAGCCACTCCAGCGCCTTATCTGATCCCGACAAACACAAGACATTCACACAATGTTGGCTTAATGATGGGCCAGCGTCGCCCATGAATCATATGAGATATGTGGCGCGGTATAAATGCTTTAATACTTAATACTTATTACTTTATATTAATATAACTCTTGAAGCGCTAAAACATCTTTGCATAAACCATGGAGACCAAAGGTTTTTTTTAATTTGAAATCATCACAAATATCTTAGTTAGAACGATCTCGCCCTCCACTATGTTCCGGGTTAGAACGCAGCATGTATCTGAAACGTAAGATTCTCACATCATCACAAATGGTTAAAATGGCCGAAATAGTTTTCGGGAGGTGTTTTAATAATGCTCTCACTTGATAAATAACTGATGGAATGTTTCAAAATCAGCTGAGTGGACGCATAAAAGGTCACTAAGCTAGGTCAACCCAATTAAAATGTATTTCGAGGGCGTTAATAGGGGTTAAATCGATCGCGTGTCGCCGGCGACACGCCATCTTACGGTTCAGATATGGAATGCTTGCTAACCCGTAACACGTTGTGGAGGGTGGCGTTTGCTAACTAATATATCTTAGTTATCACTTTCCGCTTCATTTGAATACCCGGGTTATGGGTTTACGGCCATTATAAAAACCTTTACTCTCATCAAGAAATCTATATTGAGATTCCTTGCTCTCATAGTGCAGGGATCGAACTGACCTCTAAAGTTGATCCCCGCGCTGTAAGAGTTAAGCCACTCCACCACCCGATACGATCCTAGTGAGTGTAGGCCTGTGTATGTATCTTTATATAATCAAGTTGTCAGCCGGTCAGTATAGACCTACTCAAGAATATGTAATAAAACTTCCCAGCAAACAGGAGATATCAACCCAATATTGCTTTACTGTTGGCCCACCGTCTTCGACGCTGGGTAACATGTCGCTGGATTTTAAAAGTAGGTGGCTGTAGTGTGGCGTGTACTCAATCTTGTCGTGTAAAATGTAATGACGTCAGAACTAAATGGTCTGTCACTGATCCATCAAAAACACAATGCTGCATTAATGTTAGCCCATCGTCTGTGACGCTTACCAGCATTAATACTGTATTGGGCCAGCGCTTCGTGTTCACTGGGAAGTGTGCTTATATATGACGCTATCTCTGCCCATCAATCACGGGACATTGACTCAATGCTGTTTTAATGTTGGTTCACCGTCTGCGACGCTGGTCCAACATTAATACAACATCAGATCAATGCCTCGTGCTTGATGGTTGAGTCTGGTCGATGAACATCATGTTAACACTATGTGTTTCGTCACATTAAGGTACTGATCAAGTTGCACTGATCTTAAACCGGTTTACCAATCCAAATCAGTCCAAAGTAGAATCGAATTGACCAAACCATCAAACCTGCCTGAGGTTTTCTAGTTTGAATATCGAGTCGGTTTGCCAAACCAGACGTGTCTTTGGTTTAAACTACTTTTAAGTTAGCGATAAATTTGGATGTCGACCGGATTGCCAAACCAACTCCTTTTTTTGGCCTAAACCAAGTAATATAGAAAGACTTTCTATATTTCTTGCGCAAACTAATGAAACTATTCGTCTCGAGCAAATGAACAACTAAAAATCCATCATCTTCGGTGGAGGGTTGCAGACGATGGTCCTACATTGAAACACATTGTTCAACATCTGTGTTTGCTGGGGATAGAAATAAAAACCCAACTCCGGTTTAATACTAGGCCAGTGACGTTGACGGCGGGTCAGCATTAAACCAACGCTGGTTTGGCGTTTCGTGTTTACTGGAATACCATTAAAATTACTATTCAAGCAAACAAGAGACATCTTGAAAATCTCGGAGTTGTGGGTCGTGAGACTGCAACCTCCAACACACTGCCCCAACATTAAACTAGAGTTGGGTTTTATTTCTATGCTCAGCAAACACGTGATATTGAGCAATGTGTTTCAATGTTGACCACCGTCTGCAACACTGGACCAACTTTAAAACGACACCGGGTCTACGCCGCGTTTTTGCTTGGTCGTCCCAGTAAACACGAAATGCTTATCCAATGTTGAATTCATATTGGGCCAGTGCCGTAGACGATATGCCAACAACAAAACACACTGGTTCAACGTTTCCTCTGGTTTGCCGAAGTACTCCCAGATGCAATGTTGTTTCGTGTTTTGCAGGGCTGGTTCGGTATTCTCGTACAAGTTACGATATATCGTAGGCTTCGGATTGGTCGAGATGGTCATCTCGACAAATCAGAAGCCTACGAGATATCGTAATTTGTACGAGAATGTAAATGAAATGAAATGAATCGGGCTTCAGGCCACCTTTGTGCACATATAGGCTAAACTGGGCCAGGAGAACCTCCTGAGGATGGTGAGATGATTGAGATGACACTGTCCTCCAGACACAGGATTCTAAATTCGAGCCTGGCGGTCTGAGGCCGAGTACGCTACCTCTCTGTCACGGAGGCTCCCCACAATACTGACTTTTACACGTGGATGAGGAAGAAACATTTTTTGTTTCTTTCAAGCCGCCGAGACAGGGAACCGAACCCCAAACTCTGGCGTGAAAGGCAGCGGTGCTAACCACTACCCTAGGGCCCCCGCCCTACTCGGCTAATAAAATGGCTAAAAACAACTCTAGTCATGCCTAGCGGTGGATGTGTTAATAATGGTTCGTGGTATAGTATGCTGAAGCTGGACATTGCGTTAGAAATTACAGATTCAAATGAATGAAAAACACTACCCGAAAAATCACCCTTACCGCGCGGGGATCGACTTTGTCTAAAGTCGATCCCCGCACTGTCTTACAATAAGGGCATATCTTGAGCTAACAGATCTGTACCTCAGAACGAGGCTATATGCTCTGTACCTTCCTTTAATTACGTACGTAATTGATGTAAACTGTCCATGAATCACTAGAAACCTTGTCAATTTGAGATC
>OZ024905.1:6870236-6997736 GCA_964017125.1 Flabesymbios commensalis
TTCACCGCCTTATCTGATCCCGGCAAGTACTAGCCGTGTCGTCCTCTCCGAAGCTGTGGATTGAAGTATTTTCTTTATTCGAAAAATTCAACATCGCGGCGTCTGAGAGCGATCTCGACCCCAAGGTTAAAAAAATGTCCGTTACTTTGTATTGACTGTGCGAGCTGTGAGCGGAGCATGCGGATAGGTAACTGAAATGTTACTGATTGTAAGGAAACTATTTTTGCCCTAATTATTCGAGGTAAAGTCTCAGTTATGACCGTCCAAAGAAATGTCCCATGATTTTGTACGGGGTCAATCTGTGGCAGAAACCTGTTTCGGCCACTGGGTCTAGGCAAGACAAAAGCATTCACGCAATGTTGCCGTAATGTTGGACCAGTTTCGCAGAATGTAGCCCAACATTGACCCTTACAGTGCGGGGATCGACTTTGGTCGTCAAAATCTGACGTCTTTAGACGTCAGATTCTGATGACTAAAGTAAGAGTAAAAATAGTTCTAAAGGCAGTAGACCCATAACATAGGTATTCAAATGAATCAGAAAGAGCTAACTGAGACATTTATAATGATTTCAAGGTAACAAAAACCCTTTGGTTGCGATGTTTTCTTACAAGTTAATTCGGCGCTTTAAGGGTTAAGCCACTCCACCATGCGATAGGATCGTAGTGTGTTCAGGCCTATGTAAATGTAACTCTATAAATTATAATTACTGTCAGTATAGGCCTACTCAATAATATACAATAAAACTTAACCTGTTAACAGCAAATGAAATGAAATGAAATGAAATGAAATGAAATGAGAAGGGGTTTAGGCCACCTTCGTGCACATCTAGGCTAAACTGAGCCAGAAGAACCTCCTGAAGATGCTGAGGATGGTGAGATGACACTGTCTTGCAGACACAGGATTCCAAATTCGAGCCCTGGCGGTCTGAGGTCGAGCACCCTATTTCTTGGTCACTGAGGTTCCCCGTAATATTGAATCATTTCGAGTGAGCGGGGAATAAACATTTTGTTTCATGAACTTGGGAACTTGAAAGCCCTGGCTCACAAACGTGTGATATCAACCCAGGATTGCCTTACCCCTTAAAACGCTGAATTAATTTGTAAAAAAAATCGCAATCAAAGGGTTTTTTCAATTTGAAATCATCATAAATGTCTTAGTTAGCTCTCTCTGATTCATTTGAATACCTATGTTATGGGTCTACGACCATTAGAAATATTGCAATTCTTACAGTGCGGGGTTGACTTTAGACGTCAAAATCTGACGTCTGCAGACGTCAGATTTTGACGTCTGAGGTCGACCCCCGCACTGTAAGGATTAAACCATTCCACCACCCGATACGCTCCTAGTGTGTGTAGGCCTGTGTATGTTTCTCTATATAATCAAGTCGTCAGCTGGTCAGTATTGGCCACTCAAAAATATGTAATAAAACTTCCCAGCAAACGAGATATCAACCCAATATTGCTTTATTGTTGGCCCACCGTCTTCGACGCTGGGGAACATTAAACCAACATTGGTTCAATGTGTCGTGTTTCCTGGTTTTTATGTTCTTGGTATACTGCATTGTTACGCCGACAGCCTGTCACCCTGGAGCTCGCGGACTCGTTCCTCACTCTAGTATTTAAATTTCAAAGAAACAAATCATTACTGAGTCCGTTGAATCGCACAAGACATGTCGCTGGATGTTAGAAGTAGATCGCTGTGTGTGGCGTGGACACAGCTTGTCGTGTAAAATGTAATGACGTCAGAACTAAAGGATCTGTCACTGATCCAAAAACACAATGCTGCATTAATGTTGGCCCATTGTCTCTGACGCTTACTATTTCTAATACTGTATTGGGCCAACGCTTCGTTCTCACTGGGAAGTGTGCTTATATATGATGCTATTTCTGCCTATCAATCACGGGACATTGACTCAATGCTTGTATTATTGCTGGCCCATCATTTGTGATGCTGGCCCAACATTCAAATTGCATTGGGCCAACGGTTCGTAGTTGCTGGGAAGCGTGTTAGACAGTGAACATGATGCTTTCTCTGCCAAGTAACACGATTAACTGACTCAATATTGTTTTAATGCTTGTCCACAGTCTGCGACGCCGGCCCAACAATAAAACAGCATTAGATCAATGTCTCATGTTTGATGGTTGAGGCCGGTGGATCAACATCATTCTAACACTGTGTTTCGTCACATTATAAGGTCCTGTTTGATTTGCACTGATCTAAAACCGGTTTACCAATCCAAATCAGTCCAAAGTAGAATCGAATAGACCAAACCATCAAACCTGCCTGGAAGTTTTCTAGTTTGAATATCGAGTCGGTTTGCCAAACCAGACGTGTCTTTGGTTTAAACTACTTTTAAGTTAGCGATAAATTTGGATGTCGAACCGGATTGCCAAACCAACTCCTTTTTTTGGCTTAAACCAAGTAATATAGAAAGACTTTCTATATTTCTTGCGCAAACTAATGAAACTATTCGTCTCGAGCAAATGAACAATTAAAAATCCATCAACTTCGGTGGAGGGTTGCAGACGATGGTCCTACATTGAAACACATTGTTCAACATCTCGTGTTTGCTGGAGATAGAAATAAAAACCCAACTCTGGTTTAATGCTGGGCCAGTGTCGTTGACGGCGGGCCAGCATTAAACCAACATTGGTTTGGCGTTTTGTGTTTACTGGAATACCATTAAAATTACTATTCAAGCAAACAAGAGACATCTTGAAAATCTCGGAGTTGTGGGTCGTGAGACTGCAACCCTCCAGCACAGTGGCACAACATTAAACCAGAGTTGGGTTTTATTCCTATGCTCAGCAAACACGTGATGTTGAACAATATGTTTCAATGTTGGACCACCGTCTGCAACACTGGACCAACATTAAAACGACACCGGGTCTACGCGCGTTTTTGCTTGGTCGTCCCAGTAAACACGAAATGCTTATCCAATGTTGAATTCATATTGGGCCAGTGCCATAGACGATATGCCAACAACAAAACACACTGGTTCAACGTTTCCTCTGGTTTGCCGAAGTACTCCCAGATGAAATGTTGTTTCGTGTTTTGCAGGGCTGGTTCTCCCAGATGCAATGTTGTTTCGTATTTTGCAGGGCTGGTTCCGTATTCTCGTACAAGTTACGATATATCGTAGGCTTCGGATTGGTCGAGATTGTCATCTCGACCAATCAGAAGCCAACGAGATATCGTAACTTGTACGAGAACGCGAACGACTTCCAGAACCAGCCCAACATAACAAGGCGTTGAACTAAGGTTGTTTTGATGTTGGGCCAGTGTTGCAAACTATGAACCAACTTTGAAACAACATCGTTTAAGTTATAGTTTTAATGGTGGGCCAGCGTTGCCAACCATGGGCTAACGTTAAAACAACCTTGCCTAAAGTTTTGTTGTAATGTTGCGCCAGCTTTGCAGACCCTGGACCAACGTTAAAACTACATCGCTTAAAATATTATTTTAATGTTCGACCAGATTTACATACTATGGGCCAATCTTGAAACACCATCTGGATAACGTCTAGTGTTTACTGGGTGTCAGATTTAGTTGTCAAGAGAACCACCGGCGACTCTTTATTCTAAAAAACTGTTTTCTCACAACATTGTACTCAGCATGTTAACCCTTTCCTCGCTAAGGTGGCTAAGTTATCTAGAGAGGGACGTGGCGCAATGGCTAGAGCGCGGAGCTTTGTCAACGTCACTGCCTGCTGTGTGGTTTCGAATCCTGCTTGGTGCAGGATTTTCAGAGAAATATTATGTTTCTCCCCTTTCAATATTGGGACATTATTTCGATTATTTCGATGCAAGATACTTTACCCTCACATGTTTCACTAGACTCAGATTTAAATGAGTTCCCTGACAGAGATGGCATTGTGTGCGACTAGTTCTTAGCGCCGAAATGGCTGCAAATGCTGTATGCTCCAAAAAAGGGGGTTGAAATGGTACATGAATGAACAGGTCCAGTTACCAGTGGTAATATGTGTGAAGAGCACAGAGCATTGAATGTGCGCTATATAATAACTCACCATTATCATGGTTATTTATTATTATTAATTTAAATTTTCACCCACTTGAAGTTGTGTCTCGCTACGGCGACCCACAACTTCAAGTGGGTGGAAATTACTCACATTTGTTTATTTTGAGATCAAACATTTACAAATTTTGCTGTTTAAACACCCCTTTCATTCTCAATAGCTGTGATTTTACCTGCTTATAGAATAGATTAAATCATCACAGTCGTGTTTAGCGCTCAAAGGTTGTTTAACAGTTAGTTATGCCATACAATGTAAATAGTTCATTTACACAATCGTGTAAATATCTCTTGCTTTCACATATTTTTTTGCTGGTTTGCTGGTATACGTAAATACAATCCTAATCTTAGTTACCTAAAAGGGCGAATAAGCGGACAATATGAATTGCTCAGAAAATCTGGGAGATTGCATAATAAATGTGCAAATAATTTCTAACAAAAAAATGACAATATACGGAAGCTTTGAAACGACATGACAAAAACATTTTTTATCTCGTTATAACGACGTTAAATCGACTTAGCATAAGTCGTTATAACAACTAATAAGTTGCTAAATCGACTTAAGTCGTTATAACGACTTATAAGTCGTTAAATCGACTAATGCTAAGTCGTTATAACGACTTATAAGTCGTTTGATCTACTTATGATAAGTCGTTATAACGACTTGTAAGTCGTTATAACGAGATAAAAAAATATTTTTCCATGTCGTTTCAAAGCTTCCGTACCAATAGTATACATTAGTGTAGATTCGATTTGTTGAACTGAAAACATTTCACTTTTATTCAGGTTTTAATCAGACGTAATGTTTCTTTCCTATTCACAGTGTCTGGGGAATATAGTCATCAGATTCATCTCACCATCCTCAGGAAATTCTCCTGGCCCGGTATTGCCTATGTGTGCTCCAAAGTGAAATGATAAAGCCCCATTAACGTATTCCGAAACATTTTCAGGCCCAATATTTTCGTCATTTTTAGTTGTACTTCATTCCGATTCAAATAACAACTGAGTGGCTACCCAGTTATGTATTTTTGCCTTGGTAAACATACTAATACTATAATTTATAGTATTTGTGTTTGTAATCAATTATTCAAATAAATGAATTTATTTTAGCCGAAATAACCATTATTGCTTTTATGACAAAATGAAATGAAATGAATAGGGTTTTATGCCACCTTTGTGCACATATAGTCTAAACTGGGCCAGGAGATCCTCCTGAGGATGGTGAAATGAATGAGCTTTTATGACCGGTGAAATGTCATTTTATGCCATAATTAATTTCCATCAGTGTAGAAACACACCAGATTCAATACTATCAATTACAAAGATTTTGCTGTGCAAAGCTAGAAGGCAGTATCTGCTTACTTGTAAAGGAAGTAGCTACTGCGTTATAGCTTTGCGCGAAATATATTGTTGAGCGTGCCTGTGCAAAAAAATTGTGTTTTATACAATGCTTAGTGAAATTATCAGAAACTAGCAGAAATATTAGCAGACGCTTGATTAGATTTCTATATATTTTGAATATATCGGTATTTTTCTTGGATGTTGACCGTTTTAGTGCTGCGCGTCCCCTCCACCCTCCCTGCGAGCTGCTGGTGTAGACAACATGAGGAAAGATATGCAAATATAATGTCCCTATTTAAAGATAATAAAGTAAGCCTATATTTGTTATATTTGTTTTTTGTTAATTATGACGTGCTGCTCAACTGTTTGTTTCTAGTTATCTTTCATTCCATGCTAGAATTACTGACACATTTTTAGCTTTACATCAGGATTTTTTATATGTGAAAAATGGAGGTCGACGAAACTGAATTATTTGATTATGAAGCATCTACCACAAAATATTTCATCATTCCCACTCATTTAATTGCGTTAAAATGTGTGTCCGAGTATCTCAGTGAACGCAAAAGATTTGCATAAAATGTATACAACGTCGGCCCAACGTCTTCGACGTTAGGCCAACATTCTATAAAAGTTATGCAAAAGTTTTGTCTTTACTACGATGCTATTCTTCTCTAGGCAAATATAATGTAACGTAACGTGATTGGTTTTGTTAGGATATTATAGTTGGCATAAAATTTGTTCGAAACCCACGTGAGCGATCAGAGCAGCTGAAGGGTTAAGGCGACAAAAGTAATTAAAGTGTTAAGCTGTAAGTATTTAGGCTCTATTCGTGTGATTGTATGTGAGATGTAAGTATTTAGCCTCCACGTGTGATTGTATGTGATAGTCTGGCGGGTTTTTTTATATTTGTATATGTTTATATACCAGCCCACTGAGTAGTATACCACCTCCGCTGTAGATCTCAGCAACGTGTGTGGTCGTCACGTGATACCACTGTCACGTGACCACTCTTACCATATGACCTTCAGAAGGTCATACAGAAACTTTATGTAGTATTTCTTGGAGATGACCAAAAGGATAAATGGTGGTGGAGATAAAACAATTATTTTATCAAGCTATAATTAATTGATATGCACAGATAAAAAACACAATGCACACCAATAATTATGCATTAAATAAATAATACCAACGTGGGATACGATATACTGCTTATTTGTGAAAACACGGCTTGCATAAAATTATAAAAAGTAATGTAAAGCAACATATATGAAATAAATATATAATGAGCAAAACAAAGCAAAAGTCACAGAGAGGATAATACAGTCATTAAAGTCACTTAAAAATCAGAAAAGTAATCAACGTCAACCAAAAGACAAGTAAAATTATCAAAGTTATACAAAAGATAAGTAAATCGTACAAAGCATACGCAATGTAATCAAGGTTATACAAAGGAAACGTGATGCAATCAAGGTGATACAAATAATAAGTGAAATAATCAAAGTAATAAAATAGTAGAGTATTCTAAAATATATAATTATCTTTAAATGTAAACTTTTGTCGCATAATTCAAAGACATTAAAAACAGTTTTATTATTATTAATTTCAATTTAACATTCAAGTAATTTCTGATTTACGTGCATTTTAAAGTAGCAAGTGTGGATAATATTCTATATAGAACCTACAGTTGAATATCACGACATCCTTTATGATCTTCAGGATATATTAGAATACTAATACGTTGAATAACATCTTACTTTATTCATGTTAAGATACCTTCTTCTTAGGCTGGGGTTTAAAAAGACGTATTTCATCTTCTTAATAAGCTAGGTGCGTATACGTTTAAAAGAACTAAAGTAAAGGATCTCACTGTTATTGATAAACTAGTTTGTGTCAGGTGATAATTTTTATCAAATAAATCAAGTTAATAGAGGCTTACATAATTATAAATTGACATATTTTCGTGATTTGAAATTGCCTTAAAATGCCTCATGACGAAGCTTGAAATATTCTCTACCAACAGAGTTAAACTAAGACGTGTTTTTAAATTCCGTCTGTTTTGGGGGGGGGGGGGGTGCATGTGCATGTTTTCATTATGATGCTGGAATGCAGTCTCTTCCCATCTGGGAAAGAGGGGGGCTTCTCGAGGGTTCACTAAGGTACGACGGAACAAAAAATTGTTTGGGAGAAGCGTGAATTTGTTGAAATGCCTGGGCGTGTGAACTACCCTGGGCAGACACAACACGGGACTTCAATCTGTAACGGATCCGTGTGTTGTCTTCGCAATTAGTTTTTCCTGGATAAACTGTATATATTGGACAAGGTCACGTGGTGACACAGCTGTAGTGTGCAGTGTAAATACGAAATGACGGCGATTAACGAGCGAACACACTGACTAATCAAAGCAAATATACCGCCTGGTATATGTAGTCATACTCAGACAGGAGACGCTGATACAAAGCTGAAATAATATTGGTCCAGCGGTGAAGGCGATGGACCAATATTAAAGCAGTATTGGTTGAACGCCTCGTGTAGCTTGGGTATCTCGAGGCAGTGTTTGTAAATACGTGTAAATGCCTTGTAATATCATTGTTTCTCACTTTGCCATTGTTTCACAATCGTTCGTCGTCCTTTATGAGGGCCCTATGAAGCTCACACTCGTTGGCTTATAAATCAAGGAGAAATAACGAAAATCGATAGATTCGTAGATTCGAATGTACGAGGCGCAAAGCGCCGAGTAATTCGGATCTACGAATCTATTGTAATTGAGTTCTTTCTTCGACTTAAAATTTACACAGAATTTGTGGAAGTGTTCCAATATTTTATATGAAGAACCTCAATTTCATTGTCAGTATGGCTAAACCATGACATATTAGACATGCAGTTTCATGGTTAAACCCGTATATTCGTAGATCCGAATATACTGTTTTAACAATAGAGCATAGAGCGACATCACAGGTGTATTTTAACTCAGCAAATAGAACGACCATTTCTGACTCGAGGCGTTCGTTAGATTTACAAATCGTAACATATAATAATGTGATATTATTAACCTTTGAGTGCTAAATTATAGGTACGAAATTCTAAGTTGTGTCTCGCAACCGCGAAAAATATACTTACAATTTTGTAGAATTTGCATCAAAACATATTGCAATCTAGACAATTTTACGCTCATTTATCCACAAAATGTTCTTGTTTGAAGGTACTTGCTACTTGTTAAGTATAGGATTTATATAAAGCCCTCGGAGCTCTACATTCTCAGCTGTAGAACAGGCCTAGGCCAAAGGCCAAGGCCCTTTCAGCAGCTGAGAATGTAGAGCTCCGAGGGTTTTATATAACTTAAACACATCCGACCATAATGAGGGTCCCTCATAATCAACAGCTCGGTTACACCTGATTGATTATAGTACCATTAGGCCTGCCATGATAATTGGTCTGTACTTGATCAACAATAACTCTCCATTCCCGGCTTAGAATGCCGTGGTCGGACAAAGCAAATAATGTAGTGGTGTGTTTTAATAAAGCTAAATGTTTATAGTCTGATATCAAGTCTGAAGACTTGTCAGCCCATTTCATCTCCCTGATCACTGGACCTGTTCGTTCGTGTCATTTCAACTCACGGAGAAAATACAGCTCTGCAGCCTTTTTTAATTTGGTTTATTTAGCAAATTGTCGGGTCATTTTTGTAGGTTCTGTGACCATTTTGTTCCTACCTTTGTTTCTTATTTGATTAGTAACCTATAACCACTTAGAACAAAAAAAGCCCCTATGTCCCTCCCAAGACTGACAAGTAAGTTGTCAAAATGACTGTTTTCAAAATGGCCGCCATCTCCAATTTGACCTCTAAATCTAAAATGGCCGCCGTCGCTATTTTGAAAAACATTTAATACAATAACTTCGGAACTAAAACAAGCTATAAAGAGGCATATTATATTTAATTCACCTATTTTTAGGATGGCAGATCCAACAAAATTGGTTTTTATTACATATGGTACCATTTAACATACGATAACGTTGGAACTGAACAAGTTATAAAGATTCGTCTTACTGGTATATCCAATTCCGATTTTTAGTTTTTATATTAGTGGTACCGGTAAAAACATTGTTTTCAAAACAAAAAACATAAGTTTCTAAACCGGTCAGAACAAAACAGAAACTGTGGGTCTCACTACACTTTCTGGTTGAGTTATCAAATAGGATGAGAGATCGCCACACCGAGAAATCTTTGTGGCCCCAGAATAACTCATTAGTACCACGCTTGACTCAGAACCAGGGGGTACCGGGTTCAAATCCCGCTGCGGCCGATATATTTCCTCGGTGCACACCACATATATGCAGTTACCCAAACTGTTCAAATTCATGGGATAACGATGAAATCCAAAAATGTAATGGGTTATTAGCTACACATCTTAAAAGCATATATAAAAATAAATTAATTACCAATATATCAAAGTTGACTTGTAAGCGGTCGATAAAATCTAAAACTTACTTTAAAAAAATACATTATTTTTTACCATTTTAACCCTCAAACCGCTAAGTGCGACCATAATCGTTTTTAATCTGTTCTATCAGATTGAAGTTGTGGGTCGCGGTTGCCCAATTGTATAAAATACTAAAGTAGAATGTATCGAATAAAACTGAAACGCAAATGATTCATTTTACTTTTTTATTTATTTTATACTTGATGTTCTATTGAAAATTTAAAGTATACATTAGTATAGCACTGTCAATGTGTTAATAATTTTACAATAATTTTGGGTAAAACGTGAGCTTTTATGAAGCGCTACACAGAGGGTGGTTTCATCGCCTGTTCATGTGACCAATGATGAGGGATGATTACGTCAAAAACATCATGTGTAACCCATCTGCACGAAATGAGCCGCATGTCAGAAAATGGGCAATATGCATGATATGGGCTAATAATAGTGAATTTTGTTTTTTGTCGAATTTTAATGCCTTAAAGCATAGAATTACCATTCCATGGCCAGAAATGGGTTCTACGCCCCCATATTAGTCAGAAATGACATATCACATGATTGTGATTATCAGTTTTTTCGTTTATTTGTTTTCAAAATGGCCGCTGGCGGCCATCTTAGATTTTACCCATTTTAAAAAAACGCTGGAAGTTAAACAAAGTCCACCCCGCAGATTCTGAATGTAGACATCCTAGGCTATAAAAATCAATTCTTAAAAATTATATACAAAATTTCGATGCTTGTTCGAAAAAGCCTGTTTGGCCATAAGGAACTATTTTTTATACTATAAAGAACTTACAATTAAAGTTTTGCCATGACTTTAAAGCCGATTTTCTCCATTTTTATTTTTTAAATATTGACCCATTCACGTCACTAAAATGATCATAACTCAGCTCCGGATCAACATAATTTTATGTTCTTGTCCAAAAGCTGGTATTTAATGGGCTAATAAAAAGTTTAAAAAACCCGAATATATTCGGCATCGGCGGTTAAAGGGTTAAGGTACCATGCCTAAATGACGCAGAGAATAGTGTACACTTGTGCTGAGGTTGAAATGTAATAACCACAGCTTTATCCTAGAAATACAGGTATTGTTGGATTAACCCTCTGTGTCCCAACATTAAAGCAACATTGTGCCAATGCCTCGCACCTTGCAGGGTATTATCCAGCCTCCCCAGTAAATAGCTACATAAAACAAACCATCTCAGCAAACACACGACGTTCACCCAACGTTAGAATAATGTTGGGCCAACGTCTGCGACGGTGGCCCAACACTAATTTAACGTTTATTTGACTGGTTCCGTGCTTGCTGTGATATCCGGTACACATACATGTTTCTGTATGTATGAGTATATTGTAAGCCCCTGTTGTTTTACCCGCCACGTACATAGCCTGCCGCTGTGGTACAGCGACACACCTGTGGTTTCCGGGTTCGATTCCCATGCAGGGATCTGTGACCGTGTATAGGCCCTACGCATGATTCAACAACAAAAGTGAGAAACATATGCCTACGTTTAAAAACTATGCAGGCCAAAGTTATAATATATATTTGCGCTTAATTACATTTGCTAAATGTAAGTTTTTAAAACAAGAAGGAGAGTATGAGTCGAGCGTGACGGATGGTAGAGATAGTAGGCACAACTGGGCTCTGTTCTCCTATAAGGCATTCTCGTTTAACCCCTATGATGTTGAAATAATTTATATATAAACCATGGAGACCAACGAGTTTTCAATTTGAAATCATCAGAAATGTCTTATAATAGTCAGCTCTTTCTGCTTCATTTGACTACCTATCATTGGGGTGTACGGCAATTTAAAATCTGGTAATTCTTTCAGCGCAGAGACCCTATTTAGACGCAAGGAACTGACGTCTATATACATCAGATTCTGACGTCTAAAAGCGGTCCCCGCGATAAAAAGGTTAAGATTGTGAATCGAGCGAGCTTTACGAGAATTACCAACGATTGAACGAGTGGGTCTTCACATACGAAAATCAATAAAAAACGTTGATAATCCTGGTATGTGTCTTTAAGACGTATAGGCAGCTGAAGAGAAAATGGCCATTGTAAAATAGGTCCAATGAAAACATTTACATTGCATTAGGTTAAAGTTGGGAGTTTCAAAGGTGTACCACTCGACGCTGTATCACCGGGGGGGGGGATTTACAGGAGTCCATGTATGACCATTTTGTTGGCATTAATAACCAGTAATCAGGTAATGACGAGTCCGTAATAACAGACTCTGTGTGCGATACAGAGTCTGTCATCATTGCCATTCGTAAAGTTGTGCTCTAAAAATTCGGTGCGCGGACAATCGATCGCTTGATTACTGCGTCATTGTTTGATCAGTGATTTTTATTACTTTATATCGACAGATTTACATCTGATTGGAATAATGCCTTAACGTGGGAATTTAAACCCCTGTCTTTATAGGTGAAATGATCATTTGAATGGGGTTACCCTCACATGTTTCATTGTTGGACCAGTAATGACGGGTTGTGAGTTGTTTTAGCAACGATTTTGAAAATAGAACAAGAAATTAGGATACTTATGAATATTATTTATTATGAAAATACAAATAATTAGGACAAGTAATGTACAAAATATCACAACAATTTAGCATATTATTATGATTGTAGATGCGTTGACCTGAACAGAGTGAGGAAATATCAGCACATTTGACATTTTGGGACATTTTGGGACCCCCTTGGATATGAAAAGGGTGTATCTGCCACTTTGAAAAGTGGCAGATACACCCTTTCATATACGAAGGGGACGAAATATGCATACATGAAATATAAAGACGCTTTCTAGAAAGCGACTCATTCATTCACAAAACGTACGTGGCGGTATGCAAATATAGTATGTAAATATAAGAACATCTATTAAGGCAACATGTGAATAAGATATTAATTATACTCTAATTACTACCGTCTGTATTTCTGAATTTATCGCCTAGAAGCTAATGGTCCTGTGTGCCACACAAAACCCTTTACGCCTGAGACGACTAATTGACATGATTAAACAATTAACAGGTGTGATTCAATTAGCTGTTGTTAGATTCAAATAAACAGAGACATTAATAATAATAAATATTAAGTTAAAGGTGATCTATCACACCTTGAATGGTATAAATAATTACGTCCTTATATGGGGTGATTGGCTATCATGTGACCCTCTGAGAGGGTCACATGATAGCTAATCACCCCATATTAGGAAACACTTGTGCCCCATCTTGTGGCAACTTTGATTTATTTGTCACAAAATTATTCATACTATATAAGGGGAGATAGATCACCTTTAACATTAGGATCTATGCAGAGTATGTAATGGCATGTCACTATTCATTATGTTTTTCAATTGCCAATATCATTAATATTTTGCGATTCCTATTGTTCTGAATGCCCTGTCTACAGCTATCTGATTTGCGTATACATATATTTGTTTTGTTGAGACATCATCCTTCTATCACAATAACAATATACTTTGCAGCAAGGATGCAAATCTCATACTTATTGCATAAATTGTCTACAGATATCTCATCTCTTTAAACATTTTGTTGGTCCCTTTTTATCACCCGCACCGATGGAAGCATAGTCATATTTAACCATTGTTCACATTTCAGTTGAGCAACAATATATTATTGAGCATTCATTTTGATAATAGCACATTGTAGTTGAAAAGAAAAGCATATAAAAAAAACATTGCATAGCTTGGCTATTTCCGACAATTATTGCTCCCCATGATTTGTGTTAACATCTTAAACGCTAGAGCTGGATAATTAAAATTTTCACCCACTTGAAGTTGTGTCTCGCTGACGCGAGCTACAACTCCAATTAGGTGAAAATTACTGACATTTGTATAGTTTAAAGTATTGACAATCAGGCTAATTTGATGCTTATTTTTACCAAGGAATATAGAAACAACTGCTTTTATTTTCCTTGCTGATTATTTTCCTTGCTCATTTAAAGGACAATAAGCGCTAGGGTTGAATAATTCAAATTTTCACCCACTTAAAGTTATTTCTCGCTACCACGACCCACAACATCAGGTGAGTGAAAATTACTCATATTTGCTTAATTTGAGACCAAATATTTGTTTAATTTGAGATCATTTTTTTTTTAAACTGTGATTTCCTCAACTAATAAAACAAATTAAAAACAAACTACTAAAATAATGTAAAAAAACACTACAGTCGTAGCATTGTAAGGGGTACTTTTCCAGAAATATGCAATACGTTGAAAATATAGGACAAGGGCACACAGAGGTGGGGGTGTGAGCATGGCACTGGGGGTGTAATAAATGTTACAGATACTTATTTACAGCTTTGGCACAAATGTCACGTGATTGATTAGATTGTCATGGTGACAGGTATAACGTGAGATCCACCATTAAAAATAAAATATTGCACAGTTTTTAAATTAAAGCTGCAGCATCAGTTATTATCAAATAATGTATACAGTATGTACAGCATATAAATGTATGCACGTCACTGCACCTAACATATAATTATTATACGGGAATACTATTTTCAATGAATCAATATGAATTAATAATTCAAACTACATTGTAGTTGCTGATAATGTGAACTCATAGAACTATTTATTTTGTCAAATTTAATGTTCACTCCCTTGAAGGCGTGTCTTCCTAATGCAAGATACAGCTTCAAATGGCTGACAAAAATGACAACATTTCAATTTCAATCAAAGCGAGATACAATTTCGAACTGTATCATATTTAGGCCTACAATACTTCAATTTTAAACTAATAGAAGTTGTCACTGGCAACTATTAAGAAACTCTAAAGCATGTATACATTATGACATGTATACACTACTATCTACAAAGACAGCTCATTAGCAACGAAATACTAGTGTTGTCATCATGTAGCTATGACTTTATAAGCCCGTTTGCAAAATAACAACCAAATGGAAATTTGCTGTTCACGTCAGGTGATGGAATGTGCCAGGGGTTATTGGTCATGGCATTTTAGGACTGACACAATGAGGTGGATAGGCCTAATCATAATACATAACGCGAGAGACCTTACAGTAAAGATTCTAAAGTTTTGCAATCATTTGTAGCTGGAAATTGCGTCAGCAATTCGAGCTACAAATGAAGGGAAACTGTGATCCACACCCACCGCTTGAAGCAACACAAATTACCTATAATGCACTTACAAATGACATGGAAGAAGTGCGGATAATACGCATTGGAAAGTGTTTACATGGGAAATCAAGGTAAATTATCAAAATGACAAGGAATGGCATTGCATAGTTTTACATCGAACGTTTGAAGAAACACTCTCATATTACCTAGGCTACATGGAAAAGTGACACAGAAGGAGTGTAGATAAGCTTGATTGGAAAATGATTGGATTGGAAATTATTCTGAATTCATGATAACAATAATCATCATAATAACAAGGAATGTTTCAAACATATATGCTGTATAATAATGGAGTGGACTAAATTGCAGTTGTCGTTTTGGAGACAATGTATCCCAAGATATAAAACATAAATTATCTATCTATCAATTACACTGCCCACCCTAGACACTGCTACTTCGCATGTTAAAATGTGCAGATGGTTGACGTCATATGTCCCCCCCCCCGCTCTCAATTTCAAGTACTGTAGTAAGCTTGTGATTGGCTGGCTGTCTTGCTAAAAGTACTCTGATCGGCTGGCGAGAATATTATGGTGGGGGAGGGGTGAGTGTAGACAGACACCTGTGTGGAGCCCAGCAAACGCTAGGATTTGACCCAGTGCTGTTTCACTAATGGCCCACCGCCAACGGCGCTGGACCAACATTGAAACAACATTGGGTCAAGTCTTCGTGTTTGCTGGGAGAGCTGTCGCATTATGATACACGCGTGCAGTCTGTGTCTGGTTGGAACAGGCTGCACAGTGCTCTGTGTATCTATCAATAGGTACATTGACAATTTTCACATGTAAGCTGCCACCTGATATAAATAAGACGTGGGTTATAAATAATAACATTATTAATTGATTACGGAATTGTAACCAATGTACGAGTCAGCACGGGGCTGTTGATAGATTTAACCCTTTAACCGCCAAATTACTCAATTTGAATTTTCACCCACTTTAAGTTGTGTCTCGCTGACGCGATCCACAACTTCAAGTGACTAATAATTATTCAGATTTGACAAAATGAAGGTCAACTCTTTTCAAATCTTGCTGATTGATGCCACACTTTATCTTTAACATGTTTAACATGGTACTTAATGTGCCAATAGAAAATGAAAATCCGAATATACTCGGCACCGGCGGTTAAAGGGTTAAACAATTATGAATTATGTACTATGATTGACGGAATGCTTCACACATCTCCACGCTACTTATACATGGTTTACATTGTAAAATAAACAATAATATAATAATGAACTGAGACAAACAATATAACATTGCACTACAATAAAAATGTATTTGCCATAGAAAATATAAATATATTTTACGATGTACAGCACTTACAGATTTCCTAAATGTTTCCCAAGGTTAAAATTGAGAAGAGACTATAGTGAGATATAACACATTACCTATATTATAAACTTGTATAAGTTGTAAGCACCTTTGAGTTCTTTGGGGTGATCCACAATGACATGAGCGTAACCGGCCGGCCGGTCTGAGACTGTTCATTGTGAAAGTACCTCATGACGTGAACGCGTGTGTGAGGCGACGTCATACATTGTGACAGTGAACGCCATGACGTCATAGTTAATGATGGTTGACATGAGCGAGTGTGTGAGGTGACGTCATAGACTATGAGAGCTACTTGATGACGTGTACGCCAGGGTGCTATGACGTCATACATTGTGAGGGTTACTTCATGACGTGAACGCTAGGGTGCTATGACGTCATAGATTGTGACGTTACCTGACGACGTGAACACCAGTACGATAGTTGCTGCATAGACGCTGCCAGAGTTCAGATTGGGCATCAGTTTTAGCACCTGGGTGGAATTTTAAGTCATAATCTATGTTGCACATGTCATAACAGCAATCCAATGCTGATTTTATGTTGGTCCACCGTCTGCGACGCTGGCCAACATTAAACCAACACAGGGTCAACATCTCATTTTTTGATGGAACTGACGCCACAGAAAGTGAAGCTAGAGTTGATGACGTCATTTCACGCTGTACCAGTACATATACCCCATGACATCACGCTGTACCAGTACATATACCCCATGACATCACGCTGTACCAGTACATATACGCCATGACATCATGCTGTACCAGTACATATACCCCATGACATCACGCTGTACCAGTACATATACCCCATGACATCATGCTGTACCAGTACATATACCCCATGACATCACGCTGTATCAGTACATATACCCCATGACATCACGCTGTATCAGTACATATACCCCATGACATCACGCTGTACCAGTACATATACCCCATGACATCACGCTGTACCAGTACATATACCCCATGACATCAGAGGCAGCTGTTGAGGGATATACGCGTTTTGTGGCTGGCCATGGTTCATTGCTTTACGTCCCATATAGAGCAGCCCCTTGACGTGGAATTTATACGTATAACGTCTCCCCGCTACCTTACTCAACAGGAGCTTATCATAGTAATATCTGAGAGCTCTGCCCATCTTGTCGTAGTTCATGTTGGTTCGATTCTTCCTTTTGCCCCATCTCCTGGCCACTTCTTCAGGATCCAGCATTGTGAACTCTCCGTTAGGACCCTCCCAGCGGATGCACGAGGCATTGACTGCTGGGTCGGCCAGGATCTCCAGAAGGAACTGCCAGAGCTGGATCTGTCCTGTACCTGTAACAATTAAAATGATGCATTTTGTGTGATGAAACAAGAACAAATAAAAATATAAAGTATGGCACAGTTTGCTGCGTGTTGCTTGTTGTGTGTTTGTCAGTTTATTGATTCTTTAAGAGGTGTATCGTTCCTTCTAGTTTTTTCTCTGCTAGATTAGGCATATTATGGTCACCTATGCTTCATATTGTGAATTGCATATTAACCCTCTCGGTGCCAACTTTTTACTGAAATGTTTACATTATGTATAAAGAGTTATACTATTTATAATATACCTATAACATAGCTATCAAAACTGTGTTATTTATAAAAGTTTCAAATAGAACATTCCGTTCTGTCTCTGTAAATGTAAACATCTCAGGCCTTTTTTGTCTACATACCTGAGTAGAGAGCAGGCAGAAAGTTAGAGTGGAAGTCTTGTGTTCTCCAGAGATCGTCCAGGCTTGCCTGAGATGCCGTGATTATATCAGGAGAGATACAGGAAGGGGGTGAGGAGGACATGCTAGATGTATCTACAAAATAACAGACACAATTAAATAATGTTGTCAAAATAATAACAAAATATATAGCCCTACATGTCACAATGTGATACACTACTCCCTGGGTATGAAAGGGTGTGTCTGCCTCTTTGTAAAGTGGCAGACACTCCCTTTTATATCCAGGTGGCGAACATGCATTCTGCAGTAAATACTAAAGTCAATGCATCTAGGAAGTCTCAATTTCATATCTTACACGTGTATAGTTTAAGATATAAAGTAAATTGACCCATTGTGTTGTTGAATTGTTTGTTTTTGGTTTTCCTTAAGTTTATTGAAAACGGGGGACGAAGAATATCTTCATCTATGTAGAGATCACACAGAGATCACGCAGATAGAATTACTTGGTGAGCTGAGCATCTAGCACAAAATATGTCATCAAATCTAGTGTTATTTAAATTACCTTGAAACCGGCTTAAAACCGTTATATACGGCCCCAGCTGCTCACGGATTAAAGGTGATCAATCACCCCTTATTTGGTATGAATAATTATGTCCTTATATGGGGTGATTGGCTATCATGTGACCCTCTCAGAGGGTCACATGATAGCCAATCACCCCATATAAGGACATAATTATGCCCCATCCTGTGGCAACTTTGATTTATTTGTCACAAAATTATTCATACTATATAAGGGGTGATAGATAAACTACATTTTCAATTGGTTATGTTCAGTTCAGGGCTGGCATTCTCAAATCCACTGACCAAGATTTTAGACATGTTATTGGGATGGCCATGTCGACCACTTACACGCCTAAGATCTGGGTCAGCCACTTTCTCAATAATTTTATTGAACACTCAACTCTTACAACGCTGAAATATTCTGTTTAAGCCATGGAGACAAAAGTTTTTTTTTTAATTGGAAATCATCATAAAAGCAAACTTTAAATGTACACTTCGTCCATCCTTTTATCCATGTTTATCTGTAATTTACAAAAAAAACTATTGAATCCTGATATCTGATAACGGAAAACAATCATCTTTCAAATACTTTCTTATATGTTATCTTTTCTCACCTGAATCATGAGACAGGCTGTTGTTATGACCGGACTGCAGGTAGAAGGGCTGCTGTAACGGGTCTACATAGCTCATCTGATCTACATTGGTACACGTGTCAGTGAATGGCCAGGGTGATGAGAGATGTGGCTTGATCTCGTGTGACGGCTGTGATTGTGACGTGAACTGACATGTCTCTGACGTCAGCTTATCCTGCATGGACTGCTGTGACATTGGTGTGAGGAGAGGTTTCTGTTCCAGTGACTGCTGTCTCAGAAGGTGCTCTGTGTAAGATGGAGGCTGCTTAGATAGGGGTTGTTTGGATGGAGGTTGCTTGACAGAGACCAGAGGTGTATATGTATTACAGGAGTCCATGCACCAATCGTCTGTGTTCGGCTCTTGTTTCAGGTTCAATAGAGCTGGGGAATACCCCAGGGAATCCCCTCTCAGGGAATCCCCTCTCAGAGCATCCCCGGTCAGGGGATCACCTCTCAAGGAATCCCCTCTCAGAGAATTCCCTCTCAGGGCATCCCCTCTGACAATATCTAAGGAGTCCCCAATGAGACATTCAGGTCTTGAGTCCCAGCACTCTGTCCATGCTTCTCCCTCCGGCTCGGGTGACCACCTGTCAAGATCAGTAGAGGACGATCTAGTGTCTGCCATCAGAGAGAAGGCAATAGAGGCAATGGCGTCTATCTCACTCTGCTCCTGGCCAACTTCCGGTGAGCCTGCGCTCTCGTCGCTCCAGCACACTGGCGATGGACAGGCGCCTGATGAGGCCGGTGAAGCGGCCATGAACATACCGCTCTGCGCGCGCACGTTCACTGCGCACGTCTGCTGGCGCATGTTCACTGCGCAGGTCACGTGGTTGTTTCCTTCCACGTACATCTCTGTTTCTGATTGAGGAATGTCGCTCAGAACTGAAACACATTCAAATAAAAATAATAAATACATAATTTCCGACTGAGAAATGTTCAAAACTGAAAAACATTCAAGAGCAAACGTATAAATATATTGGTGCATAAAAAGAGCACATTCAACATATGTGACGTTCAACGTAACAACCAACCAAGTAATTATGATTTCATATGTTAGCTATACAAGCCCTCGCTATACCATTCTTTGAATAAATATAGTATAAGTCATAAACAGGTTTAAATTGTTAGGAACTTTAAATTTACCTCAAATTGAGTAAATACTAGTGGGCTAAGCTACACATTAGTGAAATATGTGTTATTATACAGTGTGGAACAACTTCCCTTTTCGAAGATTAGAATAAGCAGCGGAAAACGTGCATATAGACAATATGTTTCTGATGGACGTGTTTCTGAGCTGAGGTAATGAGTTAGTCAACCTCGGTTTCTACCTAAAATCAACTCTTCTAGGCCCGCACATAAAATGTTTTCAGGTAAATTTCAAAGCAACAAAAATGTTTTCGAAATTGATGAAATTGTTGGTCTTCTACCGCCTAATTTAAATAACAACTCAATGATGGTTGTTATTAGCTGATCTTACCATGTGAAAGGCTGAGGCACTTCCTCTCGAAGTTAAATTTTCAGGTAGTTTAAATCTGTCTAAAAGTCGAGACAAACTTTAAGGTGTGCCGACTTTGGTGGTTTCACCATGTGCACCTGCCAGAAGGTTGTGATATCACGGTACTGGGGCAGGATGAGAACACAGCTGATCAACCACTGGTTTCCCTGACGACCACAGAGTGGACCTGTTTCCTTGACGACCACAGAGCGGAGCTGCCAGCCGGACGGGATCCCGAGCGTGAGTGATCTCAGGATCACGGCGGGCCCAAAGTCTGGATCCAGGAGTGAGGGGCAGCTGTGGGGACACCTGGTGACTACTGTAAACACTGCCAGGTGGATAACGTCTGAGGTTTTGCCAGGGATCACAGTCACCTCCCAGTGAGCGAGATGTTAACCCAATGCTGTTTTGATGCTGGGCCAGCGTCGTAGACGATGGCCCAACATTGAAACAGCATTGGGTAATGTCTCATGTTCTCTTGAGTAGTCGCAGCCTGCTGTAGGGGGGGGGGGGGGTGTTGGACTACTGTGTGTCACTGGGCCATTACATAGAGAGGGGTGCTGATTACATACAATGAAACATGATGCCAACAGCCCAATCAAGACAACCAAGCAATATTCCAGGACTTGTCTGAGAGTGTGAGAGTTTACATGATCATAAATTTAGTGCTGCTGCTGCTGCTGCTGCTGCTGCTGCTGTTCATGCTACTGTTGCTGCTCATATTTATGTTACTGTTGTAGTATTTGTTGTAGCTGTTGTTTTTCTTGTTGTTTTTCTTGTTGTTGTTGTTGTTGCTGCTGCTGCTGCTGCTGCTGTTGTTGTTAGGGTGACGAATTTTCACATATTTTTATTTATCAAGTACCCCTGGCGGCGCGCCAATACATCAACCTCCAAAGACAGACGGGCTACAGATTCTAGGAATGGGAAGTGACAACGTGTCTCAGGGGAAGGGTTTCTTAAGAGACCTGGAAACTATGGTAACCTAGCACCCCATGCCTTATCCTAGAACCTAATGTACATTCCCAGGCACCCGGGGTGGTGGGGTTCGCCCCTCTGGGTGTCGGCGGCGGGGGGGGGGGGGGTGTGTGACGGGTTGCACACTTTGTCACCATACTCTTGATATCAGATTGTGATAAGCTGACAATGCGTGTCCACGGTTCCCGGAATGGTCCAGGCCTTTGTCAGCCTTCCCAGCAGACACGAAATGCTGCGTCAATTGTTGTTCTAATGTTGGGCCATCGTTGTAGACGGTGGCCCAACAATAAAACAACATTGGCACAGTATCTCGGGTCTGTTTCGTTGTCAGCCTTCTCAACACACATGATAAAATAACCCAATGTCGATTTAATGTTTGGTCACCGTCTGCGACGCTGACCCAACATTAAAACAATCTTGGTTCAGTGTCTCAGCATTCTCGGCAATCACAAGATGCTGTGCCAATGTTGATTTGATGCTGGGCCGGCGTCGTAGACGGTGAGCCAACATTAAAACAACCATTGAGACTTATAAATTTTATCACACGTCTACGATTTACCCATGCAACAAGCACAATGCGTCCCCCCAATGCTGCATTAACATTGGGCTAGCATCACAGACGATGAAACAACGTTAAGCCAGCATCGATCAACGTCTGAGGTACTCAACTCGTTCCAGCCAGTGACTCATATATATGCATCATAAGATTTTGAATATAATCCATTAAAACGCTAGATTTATTGCAAAATTAGCCGGCTGCATCATAGTTATTGGAAAAGCAATCAAATTTCTCCAATTAAAGGGACATGCCCAGGTCTAAAAAATCGGTAATTTTATTTTAGCTTAATAATATGACCATATGATGTAAACATGACCATAGACTAGAACTGCAAAAGTTTTTCTTAATTTTTGTGCTGCGCATTCACCAGTAAGGCTAGATGTAGAGACGAAATTCCTGATTTCATGTCAAAAATAAGAAATACGGAAATTTCGTCTCTATATCTAGCTTAACTGGTAAGTGTGCAGCACAAAAAAATAAAAACATGTTCACATTATATGGTCATATTATTAAATCTTATGACACGTCTACGATTTAGCTACATTCACCCAATGCTGCATTAATATTGTGCCAGCATCGCAGACGATGAAACAACGTTAATCCAGCATCGGATCAACGTCTGGGGTACTCAACTCGCCCCAGCCAGTGACTCATATAAATACATCAGAGGATTTGGAATATAATCAACCAATAAAGCCCTTAATTTGATGCAAAATTAGCCGGTTGAATCATTAGAAGTTATTGGAAATGCAATGTGATTCAAAATTTTACAAATGTATCCAATTAAACAAATATGAGTAATTTTCCAGCACGTGAAGTTTTGGGTCGCGGTAGCGAGACACAACTTCATGTAAAGATTTTATTCAAATTTAGTGATTTACCCCTTTAACCGCCAAATTGATCAATTTGAATTTTCAATCACTTGAAGTTGTGTCTCGCTAACGCGATCCACAACTTCAAGTGAGTGAAAATTATTCAGATTTGACAAAATGGAGGTCAACTCTTTTCAAATCCTGCTAGTTGATGTCAAATTTTATCTTTAACATATTTTAAATGTGTTACTTAATGTGCCAATAAAAAATGAAAACCCGAATATATGCGGCACCGGCGGTTAAAGGGTTAAGGATAAACTGTCACTCATTTGCCATCAGAGAATCTTAACTTCTCAATGAAAAATGTATCTTAAGATGTTTTGTGTAATGGGCTCCAACCCTGTAACGTCTGCATTACTGCTTTATAGACTGATGTATTCTAGCTTATACTCTGGTGATACCTGCATCTGGCCATGGTAAAAGTGGCACATAACTGATAAACTCTCATGTCACCATGGCAACACGTGACCACCGGTCACTACCGCCTGACCTCTGACCTAACTTGACATGATAATGGCCCGGTTATCGCTGGTAGTGTCACAATCCTCGCCAGACGGCGCTGTTTTTGTCACGTGATACAGTCACGCATGGCTCGAATGATAAAAGGGGACATTTATTTTTTACATTTGATGACAAACTACTACTAATAATGTCTTTTTGGAATGATTAATTGTTTTAATAGTGTCAGAAACAGAATGGAGCAGCACCAAGAACAGAAGTGAAAAACAATATCACAAAATCAAATTATATTATGTACGTTTTATTGCAGTTTTTGTATCTCCTATTATTTTACCATTTTTACCACCTATGATGTATTTTCTCTCGCATACATTAGCTTTGAGATTGGATTGCTGTTACCAAGGATACTAGAACAGAGCTGTTATATAAACATTACTTCTTTTCAAAAAATATTCAAGTAGGCCTACGTTACAATAATGTTATGTCAAATGGTAGTTTACTGTGATGGATTTGACTACTTTTTAAATTTAATGTCTTCGCTTCAAAATATGCCACATGACATGTGCATAACGGCATGGGAGTTGCAATAGTCAATTTGGATTTGTCAGCACAATATATAGATTTTATGTTCAAAACAATCTTCTGAGATAATAAGGGATTACTCGCATCAATTATAAAAAACAACATTTTTTTGGTTGACATGCTAATCACGTGATAGTCTGTGAATATTGATAACGACTCTAGATTGTGACATATTATGTTGTATTGTGACGTGTGTTTATTATATGTCATAAACACATAAGCACCAGGTGACCACCTACTGTTGTTAACTGACACTAGCACTTAGAAGGTCAAGGTGACTGACAAGGTCGGAGAGAGAGGGACAATGTCAGAGACAAGCACAATGTGAGTTGACCTGGTCAGAGTCCATTAACTAGGTCATGAAAACACAAGCCTCATTCTGGTTAAGGCACGAGCCACTGATACAGCCATCTAGATTACAAGGTCATTAAAGGTCATATCAGCATTATAATGTCAGTGAAGGTCATTATTAGCCCTCAGAGTGCATTTACAAGTTTCTGGTGATATCTGGTCACGCCCTGTGGTAGTCTGCCCTCTGGCGGCAGGTGGATGTAACCTTACACGGCACCCTGACGCCGCCTGGTGAGTGTGACAGTAAGCACATTAACTCTCTCTGACCAGTGATTTATGTGGTTTGTGTTGTTCAATCCTCCTGATTATGTCTTAACCTTTTAACCGCCGGTCACGATTATATTAGCTTTTTACATTTTTTTCTCAGCACATTAAATACCAGCTTTCCAGCATATTCAACGTAAAAAGTGACATAAATCGGTATTATTTCAAAATCTTTCACTTCTATTTTGTTAATTCTGAATAATTTTCACTCACTTGAAGTTGTGAATCGCGTCAGCGAGACACAACTTCAAGTGAGTGAAAATTCATTTTTTAAGCGGTTAAAGGGTTAACCCTCACACAGCAAGCACGGAACGGTGAGCCAATGATGGGCTAATGATGGGCCAGCATAGTTGATAATGGCCCAGCATCAGACCAGCATTCGGTGATTGTCCCGGCTCGCTTAGAAAGTGTAATCACGTCTACAGCCCTTACGATTTTTGATAATTTTCTTTTGAACTCTTTTAAGCCTGAATTTCCCATTGTCTTCTTCATCCACTACAAGCCGCGAATTGCTGTCGCAATTATCGCCTTGTGGTGGATGAAGATGACTTGATGTGAGTGGCAAATAAAAAAATAGTGTCGAAACAGTTCCATGAAAATTGTCATTCTAAAATGCCTATAGGTGTAAGAAATCAAGTCATTCATCAATGATCCAAAATGATGCTTTGATGCATCGTGGGAGCTTAAAGGGTAATACAATCTAAAACAATACAAGAGTATGACTAGCAGCATACTGTCTGGTAGATATTTATTGTAATAAACTTATTTTTCAATGCGTGCAAGGATATGTAGAGAATACTGAATCTTTTAGGAATATGTCTAAAAAATGATATTTTTTGTATCAGTTATAGAAATGTACATGACTGTAAATTACCAGTTCCTCCATTGTAACTTTTTATTATTCATTGTTTATCAATCATAAAGGAGATCCTCTATTAGATTTTGTGCTATTTGGGAATCCCAATAAATATATTTATATCAAAGGATTAGGCCTACTGCAGTGCTAGAGGTCACTCAGTACATCCTGTGGCGGGCACAACGGATGTGTGCAGTGCGCATGTCTGCAGCTACAGGACATGCACACCACGTGTTCTAGACCACAATCCCGGCCAGTGTGAGACATAGACCCAATGCTGGTATAATACTGGGCCAGCGCCATAGACAGTGTACCAACACTATGCCACAATTGAATTTAAGTATCTTGTAAGCTGGGGGATTATCATAATTAAAAACCTGGTGAATACTAGAATATTAGAGTGGGATCGTGTTTGTGTAAGCTGCACATAATTATGCTAAACTATGGGAGGAACTTGGTTAAAATAAGAAATGTTATTAAAATATGACATAACCATGGTCCTCCAGACACCGTATTGAAACACGACTGCTTGAAGCCACCACTTAATCAATCAATCAATCAATCAGACACCGTATTGAAACACGACTGCTTGAAGCCACCACTTAATCAATCAATCAATCAATCAATCAATCGATCGATCAATCAATCAATCAATCAATCAATCAATCAATCAATCAATCAATCAATCAATCAATCAATCAATCAATCAATCAATCAATCAATCAATCAATCAATCAATCAATCAATCAATCAATCAATCAATCAATCAATCAATCAATCAATCAATCAATCAATCAATCAATCAATCAATCAATCAATCAATCAATCAATCAATCAATCAATCAATCAATCAATCAATCAATCAATCAATCAATCAATCAATCAATCAATCAATCAATCAATCAATCAATCAATCAATCAATCAATCATTCAATTAATCAATAATTCAATTAATCAATAATTCAATTAATCAATCAATTAATCAATTAATCAATCAATCAATCAATCAATCAATCGATCGATCGATCAATCAATCAATCAATCAATCAATCAATCAATCAATCAATCAATCGATCGATCGATCGATCGATCGATCGATCGATCGATCGATCGATCGATCGATCGATCGATCGATCAATCAATCAATCAATCAATCAATCAATCAATCAATCAATCAATCAATCAATCAATCAATCAATCAATCAATCAATCAATCAATCAATCAATCAAACAATCAATCAATCAATCAATAGACTGATGAATGAATGAATGAATGAATGAATGAATGAATGAATGAATGAATGAATCAATAAATGAAAGAATGAGTGAATAAGATTTAGACTACTTTTGGTAGGCTAAACTGGTCCAATAAGCCGAACTAGTCCAGGAGAAGCCCTGAGGATGGCGAGATTAAACAGATGACACACTGCATTTTTACCTTGCTTATATTATAGTATGGATATCGTATTTTCATGATATGCCTTCTAATACCTGCAACTATAATATAGAGAATGTGTGGTGTGCAAGGAAAATAAAATCTGCTTCTATTTTACTTATGGAAGGACATAAGTTGTACAGCTACTAGCTATGGTTAAGAGATAAGTGACGACTACAGAGAAGGTTGTCAGTGGTGCACGTATTGTGTCTGCAGCTATAGTGCACACAGGAAGATGTAAAATATCTCCCTGGTGAAGAGAATGTGTGGGTGGGAGGACATTAGATGTACAGCTATCTATGCTGAGCAAAGAAAATATTCTATTTTCCTTAGTCTGAGAGATGAGTGAAGAATACAGGGGCTGGTTTATGTGTTATATCTCCAGTCCTAGGACAGAGAAAGAATTTCTCCGTGGGAGGCCATTACAGGTACAGTTAGCTATGACTGAGAGCTGAGTTAAGACTACAGAGGGAGGTTTATGTGTTATACCTGTAGCCCTAGGACAGAAAATGTGTGCGTGGGAGGACATTAGATGCGCCGCTAGCTATGGTCGACCACGCAGTCACGACTCCACACCAGTCACCGTCACCGTCTGATCACCACGGTAACATACAAGGCCCACATAACAGCCCCAATGCCGATTTAACGACGGTGGCCCAACATTAAAATCTGCATTATTATTTTGAAACTTAAAATATGCGTTATAAATGTGGTTTTATTTTACTTGGTGAAACATTTAACCTATAAAATCCTTCTAAGCGATTATATTTTGATTTATAAACTTAACATGTTTTGCATTACGCACATGTACATTAATATTTAGGAGGTGGCTATAAAATAAAATTCCCCCCGAAAAAAATGCAGCTAAAATAATTATGATTATGGGCATGGAAAATAACATCCTATAATAACTGTGCTATACTATAACACACAAGTACAAAATTGTGAAATAGTGAATTATTGATTACAATGAATAAGTGATATCACATCCCTGCAATGCAAAGCCAAGCAGCGGTATCTGCTGACTAGAATAGTAAACGGTTACAGCTGTTTGCCTTTCCCCGGCAGAGAACCAGGGATGAGATGGTGGAGATATACCGCACATCTCTACTGTCTGCTCTAATTGAAAACTATTATAAAAACAAGCGGTGCATGGTTTATGTCGTGTTTGTTTATATGTGATTGCTCACTGAGGCTCAGTAGCATGTTATGAGTCATCTCTATAGATGTCTGACCCCTTGGTCTGACATGGAAGGCATTCATAACTACCATCAAATTATCAGCATGTACACGTGTACAAAGATATTACAACAAATACAGGCACCCATCATTCATTCATTCATTTATTCATTCATTCATTCATTCATTCATTCATTCATTCATTCATTCATTCATTCATTCATTCATTCATTCATTCATTCATTAATTCATTAATTCATTCATTCATTCATTCATTCATTCATTCCTTCATTCATTCATTCATTCATTCATTCATTCATTCATTCATTCATTCATTCATTCATTCATTCATTCATTCATTCATTCATTCATTCATTCATTCATTCATTCATTCATTCATTCATTCATTCATTCATTTATTCATTCATTCATTCATTTATTCATTCATTCATTCATTCATTCATTCATTCATTCATTCATTCATTCATTCATTCATTCATTCATTTATTCATTCATTCATTCATTCATTCATTCATTCATTTATTCATTCATTCATTCATTCATTTATTCATTCATTCATTCATTCATTCATTCATTCATTCATTCATTCATTCATTCATTCATTCATTCATTCATTCATTCATTCATTCATTCATTTATTCATTCATTCATTCATTCATTCATTCATTCATTCATTCATTCATCCATTCATTCATTCATCCATTCATTCATTCATTTATTCATTCATTCATTCATTCATTCATTCATCCATTCATTCATTCATTCAGTCAGTCAGTCAGTCAGTCAGTCAGTCAGTCAGTCAGTCAGTCAGTCAGTCAGTCATTTGTCGGCCCATAAATATTTCATTTTTGTTTGCGTCCCCACCTGTTATACATGTAATACTTTGGTTGCCTCAGCAACACGAATTGATGCAAATTACTGAAGATGGCGGCCTTGAACATTTATATTTGAATTATGAATTCTATAAATAATGATTTATTTGGGAAGAATGACAGAATCATTACTACAGTCTTGTAAAGATGTCAGGCTATGCGTGACTGAGAGATTGGAGTGAATCAAGGAATATAGAAGTCTTGGGTGAAAAGAGGACCGCAAATTTATAATATTATGATCCTCTATATACACGTGACGCTGAGCCAATGTTGATTTAACGTTGGCCCACCGTCTCCGACGTTGGCCCAACGCTAAGTAAACATTGGATCAACATCACCTGTTTGCTGGGATTCCAGCTGACTGTGATGGTTAAGGACAGTGCGGGGTCAAGCACTCACGAGGTGGTCAGGTGGCACAGCAGCGGGGGGTCTGAATATTTAGTAATTATTTATTCAGTGTCATCCACAAAGTTAACCTTTTCACTACCATACATGACGGAAATTTCCGTCGTCATTCTTCAATGAACGTAACCATAAAATGACACAAATTTTCGTCAAATATATACTACATTTATGTATTTTTCGTCATTTGAAGCTGGAAATTGCGTTAGCAATTCCAGCTTCAAATGACGAAAAATAGAGCTCCTACACTAGTATATCTGGATCCTGGCATGCACCCCGGCCTGGAAGTCAAAGGGTTAAATCGTTTGATTTGCAAGAGAGATACACATACAAAATACATATATAATACAAATCAATCCACTCATACTGCTAAGTGAATAAATTAACAGACACCTATTAGGATCCGCTTTCACCAGAACGAACGTCAAAACCTTGCTAACTTGTCGATGTAATCCGGTTACCTAATGACTTTATATAAAGTTCTAGGATTACCCAATGCTGGTTTAATGTTGGGCCAGCGTCGCAGACGGTGGGCCGGCATGAAACTAGACCTGGGGTGTTCGCAGACGTTAATAATAGTAATAATAAACATATTGACATGACGAGCGAGGTTTTCGCATTCTGTGGCAATATTGCGACAAAATGGAGGCTGGATTCTACACTAGGAAATTATCTTCCGACCATGCTACTTCTCTGTCACGTAAGCTCCCCACAATACTGGATATATCTACAATGGGCAGGGCGGATAGATTTTATTTCTCTGGTAAATGAATAGGCATGCAAGAGATGGGGTCAAACCCGCGAGTTCTGGTGTGACAGGCATTCGACGTAACCTCTACACCGCCCGGGGTCTAGACGTGGGGTCTAATCGAGGGGGTCTCTATGTGGGGGGTCCGATATGTGACCTTGCTGTGACAGTCTGTACTTGAACTGTCCCAACATTATACCAGACATTGACCCAATGCTGACTTAATAATGGCCCACCGTGTACAACGCTGGCCCAGAATTTGACCAGCATTGGGTCAACGTTACCTGCCTGCTGTTATATCATTGCGCAACGTGTGTGGGGGTCAGGGAATATTAAAACTACTTAGGAAACACGAGATATTGGCCCAATGTCGATTTAACTCTGGGCCAGCGTCGTAGACGATGGCCCAACGTTAAATCAACACAGGTTCAACGTGTGGTGTTTTTAAACTGGTGTAAGCTGAGAAATGATCCAGGTGCCCTTGTCCGGAACCCCACGTGGCTAATTACCATATAGTAAGACCCGGATGATAAACCTCTGTCACTCATCCAGAGTATTGTATTCTCCTCTGACCAATTACTGGTGTCACATTTCGTCCACATTTAATCCAACAAATAAGAATTTAAAGTCGGTTATTTACTAATTCAGTCGCGGTGTTCGGTCATGAATGTGAGGCGGAGAGAGGTGTGTTGTTTCTTTGAAACCTGAACACTAGAACTGGTGACGACCCCCATGAGCTCTGGCGTGACAGGCGCGCCGCGTACCCACTACACTATCTTAAATATCAAAAAAAATTGTTAACTCATAGAAATCTCCTACTGTGGCCACTGTGTCTCGTATAAAGGTTTGACGTCTTTCTTAACCCTTAAAGCGCTGCATTCTTTTTGTAAAATCCATGGAGACCAAAGTGATTTTTTTCATTTTGCAATTATCATAAATGTCTTAGTTAGCTCTTTCTGATTCATTTGAATACCTATTTTATGGATCTACGGCCATTAATTTTTTTTAATTCTTACAGTGCGGGGATCGAATTTAGTCGTCAAAATCTGACGTCTACAGACGTCAGATTCTGAGGACTATTTAGTCGGTCCCGGCACTGTAAGGGTTAACCTTATAAGCGCTAAGCACGACTATAATAGTTTTAATCTGTTTTATTGGCAGGTTAACCCTTTAAGTCCTCACGATGCATTAAAGCATCATTTCACCTCCTTGAAAACAGATTTAAAAATTTCCATGAAACTGGTTTACCAATACATGACAGCAATTCGCGGCTTGTAGTCGATGAATATGACAATGGTAAATTCAGGGTTGAAATGGTTAATCTACGATTTCCCACCGAGCCCCTCACAATTTAAATTGACACTGGCCCAATATTATAAAAAAATTAGCTCAAAATGGCGGGTTCGTCGGAAGCCTTGGTGCATCTATAACCAGCCCAGCAGCTCATTCGTTTGACCATTTGCCTTGGTTTGACCAAGGAAAATAGAATCAGAGTTCTATTTTCCTTGGTTTAACCTGGTTTGACTGAGCTTCTTGGCTTGACTGTAGTTGATAACCTACACAAAATACCGGCTGCAAACCCCGAAGGATGTTTGCGTCGAGACGTAAATGCAGTAGTTCAAACTGTTCAAAGGCTTTCTAACTTGCATTGTAAAATACCAAGCCGACAAAGCAAATCAGCAAATGTTAATTCTCCAGAAAAGTTTAGACTTTCTGACGACCATTCATTACCAAAGCTACGTAGTGGGCTACACGGATGGATTTATAACAGTGCCCTGGGTGGGCTGACCACCCCATGGGGACCCCCTCGTGTTAGATATGGCTAATGACCCCGTGAGAGCGCCCCCCCCCTTTCATGGAGTGTAGTATCACCCCCTGAGATAGTGTAATCAGTCGTGAGGTGGGTCAATAAACACATATAGCACTCGCCAAAGTCAAAATACAGTATCTGCTTACTTGTAAAGTAAGCAGATACTGCCTTTTGGCTTAGCACGGCAATATAGCAGAGTGGAGCAAGGCTAGCATATACTCACTACAAACGAAATGCCAATGTTGAGGTAATGTTGGACCAGCATCGCAGACCATGTGACAACATACGTGCAACATATACTCGCAACTCAGAGAAAATCAATGTTGATTAAATACTCGGCCGGTGTCGCAGACAGTGGTCCAGCTTCAAAGCAGTACTGGTTTAACATATCATGGTGTGTTGTGCATGTCCAATAGGCCCTATAAACATACAGCTGAATGGACACGGGATATCGGCACAATGTTGTTTTAACGCAGGGCCAACGTTGCAGACGGTGAGACAACATTATGGCAGCATTGACGTTCAATTTACAACCCCCACTGTATGAGTGGGGAAACCCCAGACATAGTGAGTAGTCAGTTTCTGAGAACTGGTCAAGGCATGAAAAGGGATTATAAAACAGGTTGTTGAACCAGTTGTTGTTTTCTGCTAGGCCAGCATTGGCTCAACATAATGTTCCGGGCTGGAATCGCCAAATGTTTATTCAAGGAGGTTATATAACCTCCTTGGTTTAATTAACCCTTTCGAACATGAATTTCCCATTGTCATCTTCATACACTACTCAAAGTGCTCAGTAATATAGACAATACTGCACACTCCAGTCCTTTGAACAGCTTGGAGCACTGCATATGCACAACCTCAATGTCGAACATCCCACAAGGCCGGGATTCCAGCTGTGGCGGCATGCAATATTTTACATAGCATGATACACTGGTTTTTTTCAAATTTATTTTAATGATTTTTTTTTAAAAGTTTTATTTGATTTTATACAGCTAGTAATAGTTAATATGATCATACAGTTTTTAAGATGTGATATTTCAACCAGTGTAACTTAAAACTGTCGGACTCGAGCCCAGGTTCGTAGGTTCACAGCGAGCCATGCTACCAACTTAGCTGAGCTGGAGCCGTATACATTTCAAAGCAAGTCTACATATTGGACACTTCATGTAATCCGCTAATATTTCCCGTCCTGTCCATCCGGCAATGATTGTTAAAAAGGACACACGCAAACAGGCCTCTGGAGCGAGTATATGACGAGCGGCAGGTTATCTAGTTGTACGACTAAATAATGATAATTTTATTTATTGTGTGCTCACTGAACGTGTTTGCCCCCCGCTTATGGAGCCTCAACGTGAGACCTATAACTGTATTCCCGCAGTGCATACAGGGAGCATTCATTGTGTACAGAGCCCTCGGGGAGCATTATGTAATGTATATACAGCGACCCGGAACTCTTGTCCCCAGTCTGAATACAATAACACCCAGCAGTAGCCACAGTTGATAACTTTATCAGCATCCCTCACAGCAAACACGACACATCTACCCAATTTTGACCAATGCTGGGCCAACGTCGTAGACGGTGGGCCAACATTGGTCAAACATTGAGTAGATGTATCGTATTTACTGGGCTGGTCTCTGTATACAGTGGCATTATTCACAGCCAGTCTAACAGTAAACATTCTCCAAAAATTGCGCTAGCATAATATGTCAAGTTGGGCCAACCATGAATCTATTTAGAGCTATCAACACCTTATTACTGGTTTGTGTGATGATGAATGAAATAATATAGATCTATAAACATATATATACTAAATACACATCAGTGCGTCACTATATGGTTTTAAGTCCTCAATAAAATCAATCAATCAAATTTATTACCATGTTTTATCCGTACATGATTCAGGGTATATACATTATTAGTGGTACATTATTATAATATAATAATAATAATACTAATAATATATATAATAATAATTGATGTACCTCTACCATGCATATAGTGTTGATATTTCAAATTGTTCATCTCCACATTAAAAGTTTATATTTACATATCTTATACACATGTACGGACAATAATAAATCAAGTATAAAAACCCGATTCATTTATTCTCTGTGATTTAGTACTTAACACCCCGCACCCCCCGGGGGTATGCAGGCCGGGTGGTGGTCTGAAGCCCACATGCCGGGTCCCTGTTCACCCCGGCCCACTAACCACCCCCGCCCCACACTCACACACACACAAACACACACATGGTTATTCCTAGAAGTGTTGATTTTGTCACAGGCCTGGTCTACTGAGTTTACACCTACCCGAGGATCTATAGCACGTGTACTGAATAACCAGGTTGTGGGCAGCGATGATCTGTTATTAACGGGGTAAAAAATGTAAATTAGTCACGATTATTCTCTTAACCCTTTATCCTCTAGAGCAATCATTGTCATACACATCGAGTTGCCAACCCTAGCTTAAAGTGTGTGAACATGCCCCGAGTGTTGTACACTACGTCCTCAGAAATGTCTTAAACGAAAAAGTAAAATATATAGTTAAAATAGAAAGATGTTGAAAGGAAACATCATTTCAACATATTTCTTTTTCTTAATTTAGATGCTATAATTGACGGCACTATTCTTTGTTCATGAATTTTTTCTATGTTTGACCTATTTATATATTATTTGTCACCTACTATTTCAAGTAGATAAATTAATAAAGTGAGTCAAGGAAATAAAGTGATCCATACGAATAATCCATACGACTTTTTCCGCAACCAATGTTGACAACACGGTGGACATTGTGGGCAGAATCTGCGACGAATCACGTCATTTTTAAATAAATATCAATGGAATGATTATAAAAGTATGATAAGTGCAATTGTATAAATCATGGGTGGTAAGTGTAGCTATGTAGCCATGATTATTGTGATCGTTATATTTCACATTGCTGCGCGGATGATTATATGAACATAACCCATGGGTTAATGATGTACCGCGCTGGAGCATTTTTTGTCATTTTGTGCACAGCAGCAACATCGTGACGGGCCATAATTAACCTTTACAGCGCGGGGATAGACTTCAGACGTCATAATCTGACGTCTGTAGACGTCAGATTATGACGTCTAAAGTCCATCCCCGCATTGTATGAGTAAAAATATTTATAATGGCCGTATAGATCCATAGGATAGGTATTCAAATGAAACAGAAAGAGCTAACTAAGATATTTATGATGATTTGAAATTGAAAAAACCCTTTGGTCTCCATGATTTATACGAAGTATTTTAGCGCTTAAAGTGTTTACAGTTCACCCACCGGCTCCGATTATATTAGGTTTTTCATTTTTTTTTGGAAAAATTATGTACCACCTTGTAACACCAGGATATGCAAATGTTTGGTCCCAAGCTAAACAAATATGAGTAATTATCACCGATTTGAAGTTGTGGATCGCGGTAGCGAAATACGATTAATGAATACGGCAGAAACAACAACTGTTAAAAAATCCATAGACTAGTGTGCGATTAGTGTGCCTATAAGCATGTTAAAGTTACTGTAGTGAGATTGTGAGTGTAAGGAGCAGCGGGCCGTGTATAATTGGTAGAAGATTAGTGTAGCTGTCATTCTGATGACATAATGTTTATACCACATCCGCCATGTAAGTACCCTGTACTCTGACCTATATGACACCCCCAAAGAGTAAGTGAGTGAGTGAGTGAGTGAGTGAGTGAGTGAGTGAGTGAGTGAGTGAGTGAGTGAGTGAGTGAGTGAGTGAGTGAGTGAGTGAGTGAGTGAGTGAGTGAGTGAGTGAGTGAGTGAGTGGGTGAGTGAGTGAGTGAAAGCAAACGAGGAGCCACTTAATTTACTTAAAATCACTCGTTCGAGTTGGTTGCTTATAATGATATTTTACTTTTTTAATGTTGGAAATGATATCCTTTTGAAGTTACCACCTGATACGACTAAATTCACACGAGTAATACATTGAAGCCGAAAATATTTCTCTCTCCTGTCTAATTCTAGATAATTATATGCGCATCTTCCCCATTGAACCGTGGAAATCAATCGCAACTACTAGAATATATTAAAATTTTCAGTCGCTTGAAGATGTGCCTCGCTATCGCGATGCACAATTTCAAGTGACTGAAAATGAATTTCTTTTGTAAAATAGTGAATCGCAACCGATGTCAGTCTCACAGATGCAAGACATTTTTAGTTCGAAAAAACTAGTTACACATAAGAGCTAATACATTCCCAGGCAGAGATTACTTCCCAGCAAACACAACACATCAATACAACGTCGGCCAAACATCTTCGATGCTGTTCCAACATTGTACAAATGCTATACAAATGTGTTGTGTTTGCTGGGTTAGTCGCTATTAGAGCTCAGAGTACAGATCCACTGCATTTGAAACAAACACAAAACGTGTTAATAATAATACAAAGACAGACTAGTATATCTTACCTTTTCTTATTTCCGTCTTTCTGATGTCCTCACGCTGCTCAGCTGATGACTCTGTCTCTATGGCAACCACTGCTGTAGATAAAGTACACTGGGGGTCGCCACCAGTCTGTGGAGTGACTGGCGGGCCAGGGGTGGGTAGGTTCGAATCTGTGGCCTGTGGCCTTCAATCTGAATCTTGCTGTTGGAGCTGTGGCCATGTAGAGGAGCCTAATAATGCGGCGGCAGTCTGTACGGGATCGGATGTGTCAAACTAGACAACCACACACCAGCTTATCCTGGTCAATACGTCATAAATGTACCTTGAAATAAGGTAAAAAGCTTGAAGATGTTTTGTGATCTGGTGAGATAACTGTCAAATAAGAAAATCACAAGAGTCCCGGTAACAAAATAAACACTGTCCAAGTCCTTATGAAGTTTTCTATGATGTATAATAAGATTATGCGATATATTTCCCTTGTAAACTGTGATGATGAATGACCATGAGTAAGAATATGATATATCTCTATGAGGTCTGAGTTATGAGGTCTGAGCTCTGAGGTAGAGCTCTATCTGCAGTCTGTGATAGCGTGTTGTGATGTGGTGTGATACGGTGCCAGTGATAGTAATGATAACAGGCCTACTGGGTCCACAGTGGTTACCGCCACACCAACTGTTATATACTAGTAACCACAGCCGGCAACACACCATAAACCAATGTTGTTATAAAGCTTGTCCAACGTCGTAGACGTTGGACCAGCATTAAAACAACAGGATGACTGTGTTCATTGGGAGGTCTGTGGGGAGGGGGGGGGGGGGTGCCGGCGGCGGGACTGGCTGAGGGGGGGGGGGGTACTACTACATCACTACTCACCGCCACAGCACCCACTACCGAATACTCAGTATCAGCGCTACACTCATCAGCGGCTGTTGTGACGGAATTACTCAGTGAATTTACAAATAAACAGACGACCATTTCCTCTCTAGAGATCCTAGAACAATTCTACTAACTCACTGAGTAAGAAAAGAGGTCCTAGTTAATTGGTAAATTCACTTACCAATTAACTAGGAGCTGTTTTCCTACTCAGTGCATTCAACAATGAACTGGGACCTCTTGTAATTACTCATTAATTATACCAATAAATAGACAACCATTTGCCGTCTAGAGATCCTGGGAGATTTGATTTTCCACTTACAATTTAGCTGAAAAAAGAGGATTTGTTAATGCCCCCACAGCAACATAATGCTGGCGAAGTAACGAATAACGAGTGAATGTACAAACAGATGAAAAGGAATTTTTTTTAAACGGGACAGGGATGCTAGTTTTTAATAGTTCCATGTCGTACCCCACATAATACAACCCCTTTCTTCACAAAGAGAATGCGTTTAACTCAAATAAAATAGTTTTTGTACTACACAGTACTGTGTTCAACAATAAGAACATGAACACAAGATAAATTAATGAGATTTAATTAATTGTTAGCACAGCCACCCCTGTCAGATGGGCACAAATTGAGCCCGACATAATGTGATCGCACTTTATTATTCCACATGGAGGGAAAACAATTTCATTAAATAACACACGCCATTATCATGATTATGCATAAGTTTAAGTACAAGTAGTGATTATATCCCTTATGCCATTAAATTGTCAGCAACGTCTTGAAGTAGGTAAAAATTACCCATATCTGTTTAATTCCAAGCATATGCTCATATTGATGTTTAATCACTCATTTCATTCCCACTACAGAGCTAACCATCAAGGAGGTTATATGATAATAAAACAGGCTAAAAACTACAATATGCTGGAAGACATTGGTCCAGTGTTGCTATGGTGTTGTGTCAATGTAGAACACGTTGAACGAGCATCATTGGCTGAGTTTTCTACCAGCATTTAATAAACTGCGAAGAGGAGACATTGTACCAATGTTGGCCCACTTTGTGGCTTAGCGTCGCAGACCTTGGGCCGACATTAAGCCAGCATTAGTTGAGTGCCCTGCGCTCGCTCTGACCCAGCAAACACGCGACATTGAACCGTTGCTGGTTCAATGTTGGGCCGACGTCGTAGACGGCGGGCCAACATTGAACCAACAACGGTTCAATGTCTCGTGTTTGCTGGGGAGTACTTATCAAGATACAGTACATTTTAAAACATTCACGATATTTTTCACAAAATGCTTCACGTTAAGAAAATAATCACATTCTCCTAAATTTTCTCAAGTGTATGACAGGATCATAAGGACTTATAGTACTAGATATTTCAGTCACGTGATGTGAGTTTTAAAAACACACACACTGCAATTGGAAGACATTCAGTGGAAATAAATATATGTGATAAGTAGGTGAGTTTACGGTAAAAAGGGTATTTTTCCTGACTCACCAGGCCTGCACACTGTTTACACTTGTCACCTCAAAGAACGACTGCGGGGGCGGCCGCCACTATAGACGGGGGGGGGGGGGCGTGAGGGTCTGAACCGATGAGTGCGAGCACACAGAAGTACCCTGGTATTACATTAACCCTGCGGTACCCAGAGCCATTATAAAAAAAACATTGAAAAAAAAACATTTTGTAGTACGCCATCTTTCTCATTCGATTCTTGGACACAGCAGTGCACACGAGGCATCTAGTAGACCACCATATGCTTCTTTAAATAAATGAGTTTGCAAACTACATCTAAACTTATCCGAGTGTGCTATATTCCTTAATTCTACAGTCGGAACCACATAATTCTAACCCTTTCAGTGCGGAGGAGCGACTTTAGACATCAGATTCTGACGTCTAAAGTTGATCCCCGCACTGAAAGAATATAGTATTTATAATCAGATAACGGCCGTAGACCCATAACATAGGTTTTCAAATGAGACGGAAAAAGCTAACTGATTCATTTATGATGATTTCAAAATGAAAATTACTCTTTGGTTTTCACGTTTTAATATTTCAGCGTTGTAAGGGTTGACCCTTGACCCGCTACGCCTGTATATATATACGCTTTGAAACAAGTTTCACACCAAATAAAATGGCACTGAATTTGATATAACATTTCAGTTAATCAAGTTACGCTATTTTTTTCGTACGTGGAATTTTTTTTCATAATTTGAAGCAGCTTCAAGTGACGAAAAATGACGAAAAAAATGACGAGATATAGAAATGAACAATTTATCAGCTTACGAGTTAGCGCCATGCTAAGGGGTTTTGTCAAGTTAAAAAAAATCCAAAAATCCGAGAAATTTTTTTTTTTTGTTTTTTTTTGTGGTTGTACATGTTTCCAAAAACAAATAAAAATTGGGTATGGGGGTGGGTGGGTGTTGTCTGGCCATACTGAATTTTTCTGTGATTTTTGGATTTTTTTTAACTTGACAAGACCCCTAACCACACCCATAGACGTACTCAGCCTTGTTTAAAATAAATGAGCTAGATAGGTAAATGTTTGGTTTCAAACCGCACGTATGTATATCATTTTGCCAGCTTGAACTTGTGGTATGAATCCCATTTTTAAGTGGGTGAAACCTAGCTTTTTAAGGGTCAATTTTTTTTGTTATAATTCTTCTTCTTCAATATTTCAGACCATATAACATGATGTTCTCCTGTATGATATTGTAGATAGATATTTATTGACGTCAGAAGTCTATGACACTTATGTGTCATTAAAAGAAAAATGAAATATTGAGAAGCATATCTGTAAAGAATAAATTTATCATTAAGTTTATTTAATTTTAATCAAATATATTTGGTGTAGATGGGGTCTAGGTTGGATGGGTGACCACTATTACTACATTATCCACGATCTAAGGCTTCAAGGGATGTATTTTTAAACACATTTTCGGCCGAAAAATAGAACCTTTTGTTTTTGGGACACTGAACAAGCCGGTGCTCCCCCTCCCTCGATTTGCCACTGCTTGTGTTGCTTGGTGTCTTATCGATAACATCAAGATACTACAACCCAGTATCCTTGCTATCATTAACAGCATAGTCCAGTGGCGACTCCAAGCGACCACAGCGACATCAACACCATTACTTAAAGCGACTTAAAGCGACACCATCAGGCTAATGTCATAAAAAAATTGTATTCTTATTTTGGTTTCTGGATACAACCATAATATGTCAATATGTCCATCGACTAGAATTAAGTAAGTTTTTAAAATTGTGTGTTGCGCATTTGCCAGTTAAGCGAGAAAAAAAGAATACATTCAATTTTGGACATGTATGTTCAAAATAAGAGATACGGAGATAACTGATAAATCGGCCATTCGGCACACTTGCTTCATTGCCACAGCAGCCCAACCTTTGAAAGACTTACTTTTGCAATTCTCGTCTATGTTCACATCTTATGGCCAGCAGCTCCTTGGGATGACATCAATTTTTTAGATTTAAAAAAATATTTTTTATCAACATTCTATGAAACCGATTAAAACCCAAACAAACTTTTTGTATACCTAAGCACTTGCTGAAGGACGGTTGAATGTTCCTACAGCATTGAGCCACATGTTGATGCCGTCGTCTCAGCGTTGGGCAGACAATCAGTGTTGCAGGTGTATAAATTGATGTCCTGACTATAAGACACTAATCAGACACCCATTAGCGGCGATTGCTTTGATCTCCTCGTCCAAGACGTGGGAATATGTGGTGTGAAGTGCTGTATATTGCTGACTTGTTTTGTTTACATGGCAATATACGACCTGGAAATATAACTATTTCACTCTTTTTCGGTGCTTTAAAATTGTTTTTTTACTTTTATTTGTATTTTTAGTTCAGATCAGTAGGCTATATAGCTTCATATAAGTTAAATTTTCAAAATTGACAACATTGAAAATGTCTCATCCCAAGGGGTCTCTTTAAGAAGCCAAAATAAAAAACTGATTTTTTATAATTTTAGCCTGATTGTGACGCTTTAAGCATTCTTTTGTTCCACTAACCTTTGCTTCGCTTATTCAGCGACCGATGTCCACTCCTGGTGATGCAATACCTACAAATTTTGATCGGTATCCCACGTGATTGTATTTATTTTCGAAATGACCGGCTAAATTACAATGAGTTATCGCATCCTGAATTGCATAGCTCTAACGCTGGAAATGCGTGGCCCTGGGTACAGTGGTTAGAGCTGCCTGTTTGAAAAGTCGGAAATCGCGGGTTTGAACCCCACTCTTGCCTTTGAGTTCAAAGAAACAAAATGTTCCTTCTCCGCACACTCATAAAGATTCATTATTGTGGGGAGCCTCAGTGACCAAGAGGTAGCGTGCTCGGCCTCAGGCCTCTAGGGCTCGAATTTCGTATTCTGTGTCTGGGGGGGGGGGGGGGGGGGCAGTGTCATCTCATTCATCCCACCATCGTCAGGAGGTTCTCTCGGCCCATTTTAGCCTATATGTGCACAAAGGTGGCCTGAAACCCTAATTATTTCATTTCATTTCCCACGCTGAAAAATGTTCTGACGTCTAACGTTTAAACACGGTCCTCGCACTTAAACACAAACATATATAATTGCCGCAGACTTATATGAATATTCAAATGAAGCATTTATGATGCATGTTTGGGGCGAGTAGTGGATAAAGCTACTCCAGTATACATGTACATGTACTTGAAAAAAAGACAGGTACTGGATTGTCATAATATAATTACTTAAAATTGAAGAGCCCCTTTGTTTTTCATGGTTTATATAACACTATTTCAGCGTTGTAAGAGTATAGGAACAACAAGGCTGATAGACAAAGCAGGTTCTAGCGTGATATAAGCTGTAGCCTGTAGGCCTACTATTTTATATTTCTAACATGACAATTTTGCCATTCGTAAATGCACCTATTCTAAGTCTACAAGGGGATTATTAGTGTTGATTTTTACCATGCATCGATCATTCCTCATTTTTTTCCAGAGAACGATACATTTAAATAAGTTAGTATTATCACGCGACTAATTGGTGTTTATTCATAAAAATATAGTACATAATACATTATATACATATACATATACAGATTAAACGGGTTTTCACTTCATTCATTTATTTATTAATTAATTCATTCATTCATTCATTCATTCATTCATCCAGTCATTTACTACATCACATGAGCGCTTGTCTATTCAGCCTATAATAATTGCCCTAGAAATGACTAATGACGGTTACTAAGGTTACCAGGTTACCCGGGTGATCACCTCTCATCACTCTTACCCTGAAACATATCATCATGACAGAGAAACAGAATGTGAGGAATGTGTGAAGGTCGAGATCCTGGTTCGTGCTGCAGTTATAGAGAAATATGTTATAATTAACCCTTTCACTGCTAGACCTGTTTGTATACGGAACCAATCATCATGCATGCCTCACATTAAATACAATATCATGGTAATAGATCTAACAATTTGTGGTGGATGTTTACAGTTATTCAAATACTACTAATTTAGAGATATCTATTTAAACAAAAAAAATATCATTTATATTTTAAAATTGCGTCACTATTTTCAACTTCAAATGAATGAAAAACAGAAACAACAGCAGCACAAGTGTTATCCCATTGACCGCCTGTCCCGATTATATTCGTTTTTGCTTTTTTATTAGCACATCAACTACCAACTTTTGAACATGTTAAAGATAAAAGGCGACATAGATCAACTAGATTTCAAATTCTTAAACACTATTTTGTCAAATCGGAATAATTTTCATCCAATTGAAGTTGTGGATCGCGTCAGCGAGACACACCTTCAAGTGGGGGAACATTCCAATATAATATTAACACATTAAACATGCCAATTTAATAATTTGGCGGCTAAATGGTTAATAAAAGTGTCAGTATTTATTGCTGACACTTACATCACTATATCTGACATGTATTAACAATGCATTGTAATCGTAATGCGTAATGAAATACAAACTGAGTTGTTTCGAGTGCAAAATGGGGAGATACAACACTCCTCTAATAAATTAATTTGACGAATGCTGTGCATTTTCCATATCGGACAAGAAATGAGTAATGTTTGCATTTCTCGCACTATCAACTACAATCTGTCCGACGGTGGAGGCAGGTCCAAAATGAAAGTAAACTTTTCGGGTAGTGCTCAGTCAATTACAAGTTATTTGTACAAAAGTTTGCAACATTTCGTATCTAATCATTTGGCAACAACCCTACAAATGTCGTTAGTTAGGTCATTTTACGTCTAACAGAATCTCAAGAATAAACCGTAATAAAGTTAATGGGTTTATAGAGGGACGTCATAATTATATATTTACTACATGTCAAATGGTCTAACTTTTGTAAAAATATTTCTTGAGCATCGCTTGAGAATTGATTGAGTAATCAACGAAGAGCTAAAATCCTCCAGAAAAGAAGAACGCTTTGTTATAGAGTGTTTATCTATATCTTATTTCAAATGTATTGGTGGAATCTTGTTTACTTCTTATGAATATGCAGATATTTTCTTATTAGATCATTAAAACGCCCTAGACATTTCATTTTGAAGAAAATCCAAGATGGCCGCCATTTTTTTAATGTCAAACAATAAAATAATATCATTTTCGACGTAATTGAAGAAGATTAATGATTTTTGTGTCAATCTTAGTGTGTTAAGGTACGACTAACATAGTGATGCTGCCACAAAGGACCTTGGACCAAATATGGCGTAAATGTCTATGATGGGGTACTCTTGTCATTCATTCATTCATTCATTAATTCATTTATTCATTCATTCATTCATTCATTCATTCATTCATTCATTTATTCATTCATTTATTTATTTATTTATTCATTCATTCATTCATTCATTCAATTATTCATTTATTCATTCATTTATCTATTCATTCATTCATTCATTCATTCATTCATTCATTCATTCATTCATTCATTCATTCATTCATTCATTCATTCATTCATTCATTCATTCATTCATTCGTTCTTTCATTCATTCATTCATTCATTCATTCATTCATTCATTCATTCATTCATTCATTCATTCATTCATTCATTCATTCATTCATTCATTCATTCATTCATTCATTCATTCATTCATTCATTCATTCATTTATCCATTCATTCATTCATTCATTCATTCATTCATTCATTATTTCATTCATTCATTCATTCTTTCATTCATTCATTCATTCCTTCATTCATTCATTCATTTATTCATTCATTCATTCATTCATTCATTCATTCATTCATTCATTCATTCATTCATTCATTCATTCATTCATTCTTTCATTTATTTATTCATTTATTCATTCATTCATTCATTCATTCATTCATTCATTCATTCATTCATTCATTCATTCATTCATTCATTCATTCATTCATTCATTCATTCATTCATTCATTTATTCATTCATTCATTCATTCATTCATTCATTCATTCATTCATTCATTCATTCATTCATTCATTCATTCATTCATTCATTCATTCATTCATTTATTCATTCATTCATTCATTCATTCATTCATTCATTCATTCATTCATTCATTCATTCATTCATTCATTCATTCATTCATTCATTCATTAATTCATTAATTCATTCATTCATTCATTTATTCATATATCATTTATTCATTCATTCATTCATTCATTCATTCATTCATTCATTCATTCATTCATTCATTCATTCATTCATTCATTCGTTCATTCATTCATTCATTCATTCATTCATTCATTCATTCATTCATTCATTCATTCATTTATTCATTCATCCATTCATTCATTCATTCATTCATTCATTCATTCATTCAATTTGTTCCCCACCTCTTCATGTATTGCCCCTTGTGGGTATGAGGTTCATTTCGAGGTGCCACCACATAGACATATAGTCTGTAGACACACTACATGTAGTGACAAATTCTCTGAATGATGCCATCACATCTAACAATATAAATACCAGAATCGCATAAATGAACTCTGATATATTTGTGAATAACTTTATACAAATGTACATCACAATCAGGACGCTCACTTCTCAGTTTCCATTTGGTGGATTTAAATCGATTAGGTTTTGAAATCGCACGTCTACCCAAACGTATGAAGAACATGCTAAAAGGATTGACATTTTAGCTTTTAAACATTTTCTTTTTGTGAAAGTACGCATGCCTTTCAGTACAATGTTATATTGATATTCCCATTAACAAAAAACATTTTATTTTCATGTTCAAATAACATATTAAAACTGTTGTTTTTTGTAAAATACTTTTACAACAACTTTTAAAACACCACTAAATATTTCTACCAAAAACAAATATGGTGGTGATATTTCTGTGGCCTTCTCTGCATATTTAGCAGTGTTATTTTTTAAATATCTGTATTTCCACGCTGTTTACGTCAGTATGAGTTTTCGGCCTGCATTCTGTGATGTCGACGTCACGCTGTTCCAGGCATCGCCCCCCCCCCCCCCTCTCCCATCCACCACTCCACCAGCAAACACGAGACTTATGCCTATTGTAGATTTAATGTTGGGCCAACGTCGCAGACGGTGGCCCAACATTAAATAAACAGTTTGCCAACGTTTCCTGTTTGCCTCAAGCTTTGTAATAGCAAATGCTGTGAATACAGTGTTGGTTCAATGCTGGATCACAGTCTTCAACATTAAACCAACAGATGGCCGCCGTCTCGTGTTGTACGTATAGTGTACGTATGTATACAATTATTGACATATTTGTGGTAGCACATCATTCACAGAATCCCGGTGTATCTCTAATAACATGCGCGTGTGCGCGTGTCTGAGCACTGGCGTAACCCTGTAGGGGGCCATCATTAAATAACTAGGGGTGGGTTGGGGGGAGGATTTGGAGTTTTTTTAATTTACACATTATTTATTTCACTTCCTGCATAAATTAATTTTGTTCACACTCTGCCTTAAGCAAAATATTTGTTTCATTTTCCTAAAAAAAATCTGTCTACAAAGTTGGATATGAAACTACATGTAGGCTTAGTATTGATCTGAGGTTAAGGAGCGGAGCGAAGCGAAGATTCACAAATTTAAGAGTCACTTAATGATGCCGAGCGAAGCGAAGCTCAAAATGCTATAAGGGACATTACATATCTATTTACATTCAAACAATTATTTATTACACGAAAATTTAGTCTGAGTGTGTTATTTTTTTCTCAGTCAATGGTCAATCAATGTTGTGTCTTATATGGCAACAACCCTGATTATTTCGCGCAAGTATTTCCAAAGTTAGACCTTATACATTAAACTGAATAAAGTGAATTGATTGATGGTCTCACCACACTAAATATGCCACAATCCAGGGAAGTGTTTACGAATGATGTACAATCACCACCAAAAATATTTGTATGCGGCTGTTCCAACATCTGGTGATTTTTTAAAGATTACCGATGAGTTAACATTTTCAGAATATTTATTAGGCACACAGTAATGCTGGATATCAAATATGTCATTAGAACATATGGTTTGATAATAAGAAATTGTTATACATGCTAAATAGACTGACATTTATTTAACTGATTGAATTTGTTAGGGGATTCGCCAGAGGGTGTGACATAAAGCTTGCAAAATCAGCAGATAATTTACTGAGAATCGACGAATATCATGTGCTACTGATAATTTAACAATATTTTAACCCTTACAGCCCGGGGATCGACTTTAGTCGTCAGAATCTGACGTCTACAGTCTAAAGTCGATATCCGCACTGTAAGAGTAAATATATTTCTAATGGCCGTATACCCATAACATAGGTATTCAAATGAATCAGAAAGCGCTGAATAAGACATCTATGATGATCTCAAATTAAAATAAACCCTTTGATTTTGCAGAAATAATTTACTGAGAAATCGATGAATATCATGTGTTACTGATAATTTTAACAAATTTTCATTCACTCTAAGATGTGAATTGCTGCCGCAATTTCCACCTCAGGTACTGAATCAGGCTGAAATTATAAAAAAAATCGGTGATTTTCTTTTCTTCTTAATATGACCATACGATGTAAACATGTCCATAGACTAGAACTGCGATTTTTTTTTTCATTTTTGTGTTGCGCATTTACCAGTTAGGCTAGATATAGAAACGAGATTCCCGATTTCTTATTTCGGACATCCATTAATGAGATCAACAGCGATGTGAATTTCTAAAGCTAAAAATCATAATTAACCTCTTATTTAATTGCTCACATCCGAGTGACATTGAATGTGCGTACCCTTGATACTGGCTTACACAGATATGCATAATCTACTTCCGTAGATAATTTTGTTTAATATTAATTAGCAGCACAATATTATTTATTTATATCAAAGCCATAAAGATTTTGAAATGTTTTTAGTATTGTTATTGACACAAAAATATATTATAGTAGGCTTTGGACTGTTCGAGATGACCATCTCGATCAATCCAGAGCCTACGATATATCGCCACTTGAAGGGAATAGGCGCCCTTTTCTCTCAAGCGTCATTTCAACTTCCCTGGAGAATACAGCCCTGTAGCCAATTCGGCACTAGGAACGTATCTTACAAATTGATGTATCTGTCCTACCAGGGACTCATTGACACCTGACTGAAGTGAAGTACGCGAGGGAGAAGTGTCTTATGAAAAGCAAAACATCGAAACAGCGATGTCAGAAATCTGAGAGGGAAGAAATATTATACAAATCTGAAAAATTATCTGCACCAAAAGTGGATTGAAGTCTATACCGTGATTGAGAACCAGTGACAAAAAACAACCTTGAACGCCAATTTACATAGTCCGAGATTTAGAGTTATCTTAGAGTTTACAAACTGGTCTTCATATCGTGGTAAAACTATTAAAGACTGAAAATTCATTTACTTCTCAGTGTCATCATACACACGTTATGTGAATTACCGTTGTCATCATGCATGCAAGACTTTGAGTATTTATACATATAATAAACGAATAAATCTATTGTTGCGGTAGTTAGTACGTTTCTTATTTGGCGATGATTATTCTATGTAAAAACTAGCACTGCTGACATGTTGGGACAAACAAAAAAATGAAATGAATCGGGCTTTAGGCCACTTTCGTGCACATATAGGCTAAATTGGGCCAGGAGAACTTCCTGAGAATGGTGAGAGTTGTCACAAACAAATACAAATTGGTCCCAGGATAGAAATCCAGTAGCAGAAACACTGGTAGGATATACAGTAAACAGTATTTTTGCCCATCAATCCTGCTTGGATATATACCAGCACAGTAAATACGATATATTTGTATAACATTGATACAAAGTTGGACCAGCGTCAAAGACGTTGGGCCGACGTTGTATAAATGATATACAAATGTTCTGTGTTTACTGGTCAGCCACAACGTAAAAAAAAAAAAAAAAATCTAAAACTGTAATTACCCATGCCTGCCTTACTTTCTTCATTCTTTTGAAATGTATTTTATTTTTCGATTTCTTCTTATTTATTCTTTCATTTCTTTGCTGCACCATTACTTTATTTAAACTTTATATATTCTTTTTATTCTTTTCGAATTATATGTTTTATTCACTACACTTTTCGATAGCTCTATAAGAAGGCATCACGATTCCAACTTTTGACAAGATTAACCTTTATGTTTTCGATATAAGGTATGTTTTATTTCTAAAAATGCGATTGTGATATTTTTATTCGTGACGCATTAATATTAAACGAACAACAGACTATTGGCCGCAGTTCACATACAGGCTAAACTGGGCCAGGTGTAGTCATGGATGAGACTACAACGCAAAGGTGTGGGCTCATCCTGGCTCATATGGCGTTCATTCATTGCTACATTCATACATTCATTTTTTTTATTTTTTCGTTTATCTCTTCAATTATTTATTCATTTATTCATTCATTTATTCAAACATGAATTCATTTATTCATTCATTCCAATCAAGTAAAATATATGAACGAAAGAATAACCAAAGAAAAATTACAACGAGGAAACAGTAAAGGACTGAAGAAATTATTTGTTATTTTCAATGGAGTCACACATGCATTTTTTATTAAACTAATATTCTACTCCAGTCGTAGCACAATGCCGCTCGCCCACTTACAGACCCTGCTCAGAATGCTAGCTTCCCATCAATAGTCGGCACTGCCTGCGGTTTGGCGCGGTGAGAAGCCTGTCTCAGCATCTGAATTCTTTAACAATCCCATTGTCTGTGGATGGTCAATTCCCACCATCTCCCCCTGGTGGTTATTAACTGAAAACCCAAGCAAAGATATTAGTGCCTGCCCCCTCTCGCATGCGTGCAGCGATTAATAAGTGAAAAATTCTACATGTATAAAATCAAATTAAAATAGTACCAACTTTAAAGCAACGCGTTACGAATCATAATGCCGTAACCGCATTAATGGAAATAAAAACTACCTCGTATCTAAAACGGAAAGGTCTATCACGGCAAAAGTTTAGATCGTGGCAACTTGTAAAAAAAGTCATAGTTTGAAATTATAAATGGACAAGATGTCACCAATTGTACATTTAGGAGAGACAATAAATGTATTGATTTTTAATGATTTTCGGAGCATTACTTGTGGGCTTCTAAAGGCCTTTACAAATAGCCCTTCGTTTCTCCTTGTTAAGTATCTGTAAAGGCAATAGAAATATCTAAGAGCTCTATGCCTCAATAATAATTGAAAAATAACGGAAAAATAGTATTTAAAGTATCGGCCATAGAAGATTAATAGGAATAAGTTGAAAGCATATTTTGCAAAACGAAGAGTTTGGACGTAGTCCTTAAGCATTCGTCAAAATTAATAAGACTATCCTTTATGAGTTTATGAGTTTGGAAGATGTTGAATCTGCTCAAACTTAAGCTAATATAACCTTGATTTTAGGAATCCCAGTGGGATGAGTCGTACCTGTACTTTAAGATAATTAAGAGACGTGAACACAAATTATTGTTACCTATGTTATTTTTTTCGTGTGGAATTAGGGCAATCGCTTATATAGGGTGCATATAACCGAGTGGATAAACACATAAACTTTAGGACTACAGTTAATAACATCGGTGTAGGCGGAGCTGGTAAATTAGGCTTCACTGACATAATTGAAACAGCCGCTAGAAAAATAGCACCATAGTTTGTGGCATACAACTTGATAGTTGAAGATGTGGCGAGCCAAATAATAAGGGCGGTGTGTGGACCTACGACAGCCCAATTAGAAGGTTTTAATTAGGTCCATTATTACAATTATTGCAAGTCAACGTTAGCTTAACCCTTAAAGCCCTGAATCATCTGGGTTACATATTTCGTCTCTATCTAGCCTAACTGGTGAATGCGCAGCACAAAAATTGAAAAACTTTTGCAGTTCTAGTCTACGGACATCATATGGTCATATTAAGAAGCCAAAATAAAATCACCGATTTTTTGATGATTTTAGACCTGGGCATGTCCCTTTAATTTACAGTAATCAGTCCGGCTTTATGCCAGGGTACAGCACAACACATCAACTCATTTATACCACGTTTTCTGCGGGGCATTAGATAATAAGAAAGTGTGCTTAGTCTTTGCTGATGTTTCTAAAGCCTATGATCGAGCGTGACATGCTGGTATACTGCATAAATTGAAAAATAATGGTATAAATGGTTCTGTGAACGAATGGTTTTCGGTATATCTAACCGACAAAAACCAATGCGATGTGATAAACGGTCATTCTTCTGAATATAACACAATAAAAGCTGGAGTTCCAAAAGGGTCTGTTCTCGAGTCGAGGCCCTGTTATGTATGTTGCACTACACGAATGAATGTTAAGCACAGCACGATTATGATGACACCCTGAGGACAACTTCTTGGAAGCGATCTGAAAATATTACCGCATTGCAGAATATTGTAAAAACGGAAACTCTATGAATGTTGTAAAAACTCAAGTAATGACAGAGGTGAAATCAGAAACAAAACACAACTATTTTAAAGAAAGAGAATTAGTGAATACCAGCAGTTAAATCTTTATTGAACTTGCAGAAACTGTTGAAGGACCAGTTGTTTTAGTCACGGTCTGTAGACATTCATAATACCAGTAAGTGAGTTAAAGGTTAATTTAACTAAATTACCAAATTACATAACTGAACTTCCTCCTTACCTCAGAGTTGTTTACTTGCTCAGATTCAGATGCCAAAATAAGGGGGAGCTATAGAAAATATTCATAGAATACTCCGGATATGATTATATTGTAATTATGTAAGTATAGGAGCTGAATTCCACTACTGCAATTGATTGTAAAGACAGTATTGCATGTGAAATGCCGCGTATTTTTAAATACATCAACGCTTACCTTACAAAAACTTATAGATCCTTCGACAAATAATTCTCTACCCCCAGCTGCCAACTTTATAAGTGTTCTTATATTTTCAAATGAATCGGAGAAAGCTAACTAAGACATTTATAAAGATTTCAAATTAAAAAACCCTTTGGTCTCTAAGTTTTACATATCAATAATTCAGCGCTTTAACCCTTTAAGCCCTCACGATGCAATAAAGCATCATTTTACATCCTTGATATCAGCCTTAATTTTCCTACAACTAGGGGGTTTAAAATGAACATTTCTATGAATCTGGTTTACCAACACATGGCAAATTTCATTCATTTTTCACCCACAAGAAATCATCTTCATCCACTACAAGTCGAGAATTGCGACAGCAATTCGCGGCTTGTAGTGGATGAAGATGACAATGGTAAATTCAGGCTAGAAAGGTTCAAGGGTTAATTAATCTTTCTGCTGCTAAACTGTTTCCTTCTATTTTTCATTTGCTCGAAGCTGGAATTTCCAGCTTCAAGTGATGAAAAATATTTATATTATTGAAAAATACACATCTCCAAAGATCGACATCGGCTTTAAACCGTATATGTGCGGTTCCAGCATCAAAAGGCTCAACCCTTGAAGCGCTAAATTCCAAAGCAGGGGACGAGCCCGCGATCTCCGACTTTCCAAGCAGACAGCTTTAGGGGTTTTGTCAAGTTGAAAAAAATCCAAAAATCCGAGAAAAACTCGGAAGTGGGTGAGTGGGTCAAGCCCTAACTCGGATTTTTTTTAATTTTTTTTTTTGTGTTGTATTCATGTTTCCAAAAAAAAAAAAAAATAGGATAGGGTGGTGGGTGGGTGTAGTCTGACCAATCCGAGTTTTTCTCGGATTTTTGTTTTTTTTTAACTAAAAAGACCCCTTAGTTAGCTCTTTTTGATTCATTTGAATACCTATGTTATGGGTCTACGGCCGTTATAAATATTGGTACTCTTAGAGGGTGGGGATCGACCTTAGACGTCAGAATCTGACGTCCCCAGACGTCAGATTCTGACGACTGAAGTCGATCACGGCGCTGTAAGGGCTTTATGACTTTTAATATATAAGAGTGTTCGACCATCCGCTTAACCCACATGGATCGATTTTTCCAATTACAAAAGTCGGGGGCGGAGCTTATTCTTGACTTCATGAGATGTCATCAGGTCTGGCTGGTTATAATACATGTACATGTCGCTTTACTATATGATTTAGTCAACAAGAAACGACGGTCTAACGCTGTCTGAATGCAAGAGCTGCACCAGCGTCTAGCATTGACTCAACCTTGTACACCTCCCTGTTGATGACTATTTCGACTAATTTAGTTCAGGTGCAAACAAAGCAAACATGAAAATTCTGCGACATTTGCGTTTTGCAATGTACGTGTAAAATCAAATGAAAAAATGAAAACAATCGTTAATTAGAACTAATTAAACTAACATGCATTGTGTTTTATTACACGATACTTCACATTAAATGACATTTTCTTATGACATATCACTATGATTAATTAATTAATTAATTAATATTTTTATCATTGTTTTTCATTATCACCTTAATAGTGTATCTTCAACTTCAATATTACATTGTGTAACTGGTTCTTTTAATAGTAAAACGTGGCCTTATATAATAAATAACGAAGTTTTTAAAAACGAGAATCAGATATAATAAGTCAACAGTCCATTATTTTTTCACTTAGCATACGACTTGGTCTACTTAAGTCTGGTGGTGTCATTGACTTGGGTCAGAACATAATGGCGCTTTGTTTGTTTTAATGGCCGACACACAACCGGTTTAATCATGCCTTTAAGATGGGTTTATGTATTTTTTATATTTATGTTTGCTCGCACTGACGGTGAGTATATCACGAGCATTGGTAGACATCACCACATGCAGCTCACGTTTGTATTACAAGATATTAATAGATGCGTTAAACATCAACATTCATCATCGCTATTGCATAGTTATGACAACCAATTGGCTTGCCTCAAAAAACACTTGTTTCACTGTCTTTTGGAAAGCAATACAGTATCAGAGCGAGGAGCCAGTCAAAGCTATTGTGGTGCCCTTTCCTTGACAGCTATTCAAATGGTATCATCAGATAGCGTAATGGTTATAGAGGTTATAGCAGGACACTTTGTGCATCTTGAAGTATTGAAATTCAATTTTAGACCATCAAGATATTATTCATGTAGCCAGCATGGCTTACTGGCTGTGTATAAAGGATACACAAGTGACAGCTATTGCGGTAGACGTGTTCCATGGACAATGATCATACCATCTGACAGTTCATACTTACGTCTGGTAATGAAACGCTATATGTTTTATGAACTATCATTTTTTTATAGCAGCTCACAAAAAAACTGGATAACACATTTTATGTACGTCCAGATGTCCTCACTCTCGGCTGGTGGAATGACAATTATTGGAGACAGTGGGAAATCAATGCAATATTATGTTTTTGCCCATCATTTTCAACAGGTACATTTAAATGTACTATCTACTGGTACGGTGTATGGCAGCGTCATTGTAAAAGATGGCCCTGGACGTCTTTCAAACACCATACTGGACCTTAAGAATACAAACTTATCAAATGGCATCCAGGCCACAACATCAGCATATTGGGCTTTTGTAGAAGTGGTAATACCATACACTAGCAATACAGTAATCAACATACGTTTCAGTCTAACCAGTGTATCGGGTAGTGTTCGTAGATGCCATGGTCGTCATCATATATATTTTGCGGAAACATCTTCTGATCGGAGAAACGTGATTTGCTCAAACTTCATTCAGACAACTTCGCCTAAGGAGTTCATAACATTAACTGTGCAGAGCTTTTCCTTCCACGGACCCAACACATTAACTGACAAGTCATCTTCGAGGTGTCAATATGGCGGAATCACCCTTGAGTTTCATCCCGCTGTCAAACAACTACAGTTTTGTGAAGATTTGAGAGATTTTGACATTTCCTCTGAATATGATGTGATTAAAATTACACTGGTTTGGTTCTATGGATATTCTCGAGGACAGTTTGTGGCCCGTGCAATATCTTCTCAATGTCAAACAGTCTACTTGGAACGTTTCCCGTCACATATAATTTACAAAGATGACGTTTCTGTGAGAATGGGACCTCGCACTAATTGTTACTATGTAGTCTGCCCTCCAGTGCATATGGACATACAGCGATTCTGTACTATCCAGCTTGGTCCACCTTCTCTTACAGCGACCAGCCTAGAAATAACAACACTTAATACGCTAGAACCTTGTAATGTTCATCTTAAGCAAATGCATCTGAACAAATTAATTTCATATAATTTGAGTGCAAAATCTACCGTAAACTGGCCCTTTGGTTTAATTAACGCCTCCAGTACACCCTATAAACAACATTTCATGACGCAAAACCTTACATTTGATTTTTTAAATGTTGCTAAAATAAAATCCCGGTTACTGTGCGATCAGGAGGATCCCTCGAAGCAAATGGCTGTTCTCGTTCATATGTCAGCATGTGAAAAAATCCAAGAGCAATACACGAAGGTTGTGGTTAATAACATCCCTACAATTTCCGACAGTTGTCTGAAGATGCTCTATATGTTTACAGCAGTAAAAACGCAGACGAAAAATGCCAATAATCATAATAATTACCATAACTTCATTTATGCACTTAACGGACATACTGGGCATAATGTTTTTTTGGACTATGAGTCGTGTCCTGAAGATTGCAGGAATTTCAAATATACCGTGTACGTACGGAACACAGGTGATAACGATATCACAGAGTACACAGCACAAGTTGGTCATGTCATTTTTACAGGCTACTCCCACAGAGGATTTCGAGTTAAAATAATTCTACCAGAATATGACTGTATCAAAGTTTGTTTAATGAAATTAACCATAGACATTCCATTTTTCCCAACTAACACAAAGGATTATGATTTGGGATCATATCTCTTCTTCAATGACAGGTAGTGCCTAACATTCAACATTCAACATTTAACTATGCAAAATATATAAATGTATATAATGTAGATTTAAAACAACCTTATTACTAGGTCATTCTTTTGTATAACCCTGAATATTGGGTCTTTTTCAAAACACCATAATTTATACACATTTAAAAAGACTGCTAGGATAGAATCTTTAGGGTGGCGCCACCAAATGGTAGTTTTCCGTCTTTTAGTTTGTTCAATCTTAACTTAAAGACGGGAATCATTTATCTATCAAATTGTCTGATACCAGCAGACTCCTTCATATCACCATATGTGTTATGAGCATACGACCCCGCTCCTCTCTGGCCAACTCAACAACCCAGACAAGTTGACCTGAATGTGACCTTACACATTGCAGCAGTAAACCCGTGACGTCATAATGAATATTCATGTGGCTTGCATCCCTCCTGTTCCCTTTAACGCACACCTGCTGTCAGTCTGACTATCAGACCTGATGCGGCAAGATGGGAATCATTGGGGTATGCAAATTTAAAAACAACTTGTTATTGGGTATTCTAGCTACCCCAATAATAATTACTGGGTATTTTACATAGCCCGATAATTCTACTATTTGGGTGCCCACCTTTAAAACAGTCCACCGACATGACAGACAGGGAACCCTAGCGCCGAAGGCGCTGAGAGTGATTTTAAGCCCCCCGAGATCCCTGTCAGATATAAATATCTGAGGGGAAAACATAAAACCCTATATTGTTTTGTATTATTGTTGTCTTATTTTTATAGTCACTTTAAAGCAAGCCGTTCGCAGCAACGGAAGCAAGGCAGGCGTTCTTTGAAGGCTGATAGAGCTTGACCACCGACCCTAAAGATCCTATTCTAAAAGTCCTTTTTGCATGTGTCTAAATTATTGTGTTTAAAAACCCCCCAAAATTTAGGGTTATGCAAAAGAATGAGTATATATATATATATGAATATTTATATTTAATTTGCAAAATCACTTTCCCTTGTCGACAGAAAATCGTCTTGGGAAGAAGCTCAGGCACACTGTGAATCACTCAACAAGACCTTACTACAACTTGACAAATTGACACAACTAGATATTAGACAGTTCCACTACAGGATGGGAGAGGACTTTCGTGAATTGATGTTTCTAGGACTATCAAAAAACAAGAAGGTTTGTGTCAAGTTATTTACAAGCATTAGGGCCTGCGTCGCTTAACTGAATCCGCTAAATGTGCATGCTATGTGTTGTAGACTTCTGATAGATCGAGGTTTAGGTCGAGATGACAATCTTGACAAATTAAAATCCTACGATATATATCGTAACTTGTACGAGAATATGAGCCCAGGTACACAAATAATTCCTATTTTGTCTTGCGGCACTGAAATTCCACATGCGTCCACAAAATGACACGGGCGGCCCCGATTGCTCGTTTTGTCCGGGTGTGCCTTGAAACTCGCTGAGGCACTGGGCTCGAGTCCCGGCTGAGTTAGATGTTTGTCATTGAGTTTTGCATATACAGTGACCAAACTGTTGCGATATTGCCATGATTTTGCAGAAAGCAACGTAAAGCAATATCACCCACACACAAAATGACATTGCGTACGCGACAGGACATTTTCAGCTTATAGTAATGCCTTTTTGCGCTTATATTACAACAATTCGTCATGCATTGTTCTTAGTTATGGAAATCTTATATATAAAAGATGATATGAATTAGATTATTATTATAAATGTCGTTCACATACCGGTATACATGGGTGGTATAATAAAAAAATACCAGCTCTACAATTGAGCATGGTGTCACCCCTGTTTCAAACATGTTGGAGGGGGGTGGGTCCAAATTAAAGTACTTTAAGAAAAACAACCACCAGTAACTCTTTTTTTATCTGGACATGTTCAATTGACTTATATAATATCATATGCATACTCTTAAACTGGAACAGTTTTTCTCTCTTGATTACAAATAAAAATAAAAAAAAAACAATATTAGGGCTAAACGGCTCATAATAGGCACTACCTATCATAATATGAACATATATTTTATTTTTGCTGGCACAATTTAACTACTATACCTATTGATTCGAAATATGAGCATATGAAAATAATATTTATCTTGATTGTAAAAAACAGTGTGATTGTGAATAGGAGCATATCTGTTTCATCCCGACATGTTTGCGCTATTTTTGTAGCCTTTATTACCATTATTGAGGATACGAATCTTTCAAAAAAATATATAATTAGGAGTAAGTCCAATTAACATTACAAATCACAATGTTTCCTTTAAATTTCCCATTATGAGCATATGCTCATATTGAGGAAAAAACGTGTGTACTCATGTTAGGGGGGAAATGCATTCTTTGTTCTTGACGGCTTCATCTTCAATAATGTTTTGAATAACGCTGATTATCACTTGATTTATGAGAAGCTGACATGTGCAGCCGGCCCCGATGGCTCATTTGTATGGACGGGGGGTGGTAACCTGGAGGTACCAGGTTTGAATCTCGGTAGGGCCAGGTTATTTGTTATCGTTATTGCGCATATACATTGCTCCAAACTGTTCAAAGTCTTGGAGTGTACAGTGCTGCCTATGGTACTGTGCAAAATAATGAACCCTTAAAGTCATTCGAAATAAGAGAAGGGCATAGTCTCGGCTTCGGTCTTCCTTCTGTCTGAAACTCAAGTCTCCGGCCGTCTGGGCATGTCTGGGGGTATATCCCCTAGACATGCCCAGAACCCCTTATCGGGGGAGCGAAGGAAAACGCTCTCAATAACCCACCATGCCCTATCACCCCCACCCTCACATCATCATCTGTACATCATTCATCTCATCAATTGACTACAACGTTTTTATTGTATTATAATGTCACTTAAAAGACCTTTTGTGCCGAAAAGTGACGTAAAGCCATGATTTACTACTACTACTACTCTTCCTTCTGTCACAATATTGTCATAACTGTGCAGAAAGCTATGTAAAGCAATATTATTACCACTCTACTAGTTGGATATTGCTGTTTATGCGGGCGTAATATTTGGCTATCAGCCCTACTCTAGGGCTATCAGAATCTCTGTGTGTACGCACAGTTGCCTTCATAATCGGCTGCTAGCCTGGTGTACAACTGGTGTACTCGAGCTGCAGGTACAGGTACACATGTGATTTATGCGGGCGGACACCAGCATGACAGTGGCACGCCAACAAGACGGATGCGTCGTGATAGCACACAGTGGTTAGTCTCTGCATAGACATGTAGGCCTATGTTGAAACTGTAGACAAATAATAAATATGTTTTAAAGATTCGTTATCATGCTGGAAAAGTGATAAGAATAGTAATAACATGATTTTTTCGTGTGATAGGCTGTATTATTGGCCTCCGCAGATGCCAGCATCCCTTGACTCCGCCCAGTGCTGCTGGCATCTGCGTCGGGCAATAATACAGCATATCGCCCTACATGCTATTGCTATATTCACTCACTGTGCAGACAGAGCTCGTCATGACTTGAATACTCTGTGATTTTCATCATTTTTAGCATAAAAGAAAATTGTTGTTTTTATCATCATTTAGTTGATGTGCCTTTTGTGAAATGTTATTCTATTCAAAATAATACTCCATTGCTTTCTTTTAATTATGTTTGGTTCACTGGTAATTGGTATCAAGAGTACTGTCGCCTGGAGATATGTAGTATAAGAAATATGGTCTATGATCATACTAGGACCATGCTCATATTAGGCAGACTTACCAGACCTATGTATCTAACAATGTTCTATTTTCTACATTGTAGGGGAATTTTACGCATTGGGCAGATGGCAAACCTCTTCTGGAGACTGTATGGTATGACCCCGCTCGGATTGAGTTTGTCAAGCGTACATCACATGTATTTACAAAAGGCGCTTATGTGAGAATGCCACAACTAATAAAACGAAACGAAACTCAAACTCAACCGCTATATTCAAAATATCTTAATTGTACTGCTTCAATAATGGACGCCATTTTAAACGAATATCCATGGATGACAATTCCTTGTGACGAAAAACTCCATGCAGCATATTTTTGTCAACCCGTTTATGGAGTAGTCTTTAAATCAACACCACAAAGAGGGAAAGTGAAATGTAATGATGACTGGTTATTACTACAAAATACAGACAAGTGTTTTTTGGTGTTTGACAGTGGTGACCGTGAAATATCTTTCTATGATAGTCAACATGTGTGTTCTTTACACAATGCTTCACTATTCACTGTCAATGTAAATGATCGTGTTGACGTAACATACGAAAACAGACACTTAAGGTACCATATCTTAGATGGAATGCGACATTTAACCGTGACAGGTGCTTCCATGACACACGTTTCTAAGAAAAAAGACATTAGTGATTTAATTTCAAATATGTCAACTACTACCATTCATGACATGCTCTTTGGAAGGCGGCTTGACCAATCTCACATGTCATCATTGTTACCAGATCATCTCGATATGGTTAATTTCGCAACGTCTCAAGCTCGAGACAACATGATCTATTTTGTAGATTTCAAACGCACATGTGCTATTGTGGAACATACAAATATAGGTTTCCAATATTCATCTCGAACACACTTTACTGAATTTGGCATGAAGTGCAGACCTTGTGTTGAAAAGATTAAGGTATCAGGCATAATATGTGAGAAACCTGCTGAAAGTGATATAGTCACATGTCAGAAAGATCATTTTGAATGTCGTGATCAATCTTGCATATTGCTCGTTTATAAGTGTGACAATGTCGCCGATTGCCTTGACCACAGTGATGAAGACATGTGTATTTATAATGTAAGTACAACACCAGAAGATCAGTTTGTAAACATACCATGCCTGACACGTAGTGATTGTGACATGGATATTACGAGACAAATGCAAGTACATGCAATTTGTGATGGTTTGTATTTAAATGATACATTTGTGCACGAAGAAGACGTTTGTATCACATACTCTCATAAGGTGCAAATTTCTATAACCAATAGAATATTCAATGTATCATCATTACTATCAGTCGGCTATACATCTGCAGACTTGATAATTCTGTTTTTGTATGAGTGGAAATATCAACCGACTAATAAATGTCCAGAACAGATGAGCAGTAAAGCTACACTCGACACAAAATTTAAAGAAACACAACATATGTTGAATACTAAAATCCAAGACATTTGTCTGCTCAAAACGCACAACAAGCGACGATGCAACTCGCCACGATGTCGAGCTGTGTGTGGTCTTGTAGCTTGTCCTGGTATGTTCAAATGTAGTGACAATGTTTGTATTCGGCTTTCTTTTGTTTGTGATCACATACCCGAGTGTAGACTTGGTGAAGATGAACTTTTCTGCTCTCAATTGAATTGTCCCGGGTATTTGAAATGTCGTGGAGAGAAGAGGTGTATATCGACAGAACATATATGTGACAATCATGTTGATTGTCTTTATTCAATGGATGACGAGATGGGTTGTGTTATGTGTCCTGCTAATTGTGAATGTAGAGGTTATGTGATCACATGTTACAGTGACACAAACGATACTGATAAGATAATACGGAGTGGTGAAGTAATATACAGTAAAGCCTTAATCATTAAGGGTACTCATGAAGTGTTGATTACAGATGAGCTAAAAATTAAAGGCTTACTCTTTTTAAACATATCAAATTGTAAACTCAGCAATATAAATAATTTACATGGTAACATATCGCATTACTTTATTATTATTGCTGATCTAAGCAAAAATCTACTGACAAATATTCATTTTTTAAAGTACCATGTATTTCGCAATGTCGTTTTCCTAGATTTATCGTTTAATTTTCTACACAGTTTAAAGCATAGCTATTTGCTGCACCTAAAACAACTCACTATATTAATTTTATTTGGAAATAATTTTAAAGATATTAAAATAAAAGTAGCCAATATATTGTCCTTTATAGACTTACAATTCATATACTATATTCCTGACTTGACGCTTCAGATAGATCATGCTGTTGATTTTCACGTTGTGATAAAAGTAACAGATTCTCAGTTATGTTGCATTCTTTCAAAACATACTGAATGTTTGTCATCAGAAACATACGTAGTATGTTATGGCATTCTTGAGACTTTTAGTACAAAGTTTGCTTTCTATTGTTTATCTTTCTTTTCGCTGTGTATTTCTTCAATTTTGTTATTAAAACAAACTGTACAATTAAGATCGAGCGTCAAAATTGGAGCAAACAAAAAACATTATTCGATTATGCTGATGAATCAATTGATAAATATCATGTTAATTTCGCTATATCTAGCATTACTCTCTGTATTTGACATAGCTCAAGTGAACCTGTTGGATTTTAAAGGCAGCATAACGTGCATTATATTAAATGTTTGTCTTTTTATATCAGTACAAACAATTACCTTATTTAGATCCGGTCTCACAGGTTTAATAACGTTAAAAATCATGTACCCTTTTAGACATCAGTGTATTTGGTTTAAGTGGATACCCCCGTTAACAGGTGGCGTCTGGAGTTCAGCTACACTAACATATTTGCTATATATAACTTTATCATTTCAACGGCAAAGCCGACCTATATTTGACAAACTTTGCTCAATAGGCTGGTGTGACATGCAGTTCAATTTTAATATGTTGCATGTAATGATATTTATTGTGGGTAATGCATCTTTATTCATTTACATTTTGGCATTTCTAATGATGTACACATCTTTGAAGAAACACAATGATAAATTTGGAGCCAATGTATCCAGCAGGAATTCCACAGCAGGTATGATAACATGCAAGTGTATTTTAGCAAATATATCAGGCATCATGCTGATGGTTTATCTTATTGTCCTCTTGTCTATAAGCTCCAGTCAATGGAAGCCAATGAATTTCTGCTTGTATTTTTTCATTTACGCATTGTCGGTGGACATACTATTTTTTTGCTTTGTTCATATTTGCAAATCAATGTAGGTATAATGTGATACAGATAAGTTTGATAAAATACGTGTTTATTTATAAATGGAATATAATGTCAATGATCCATTATTTATGTTGATATGCACAATAATATCCAAGCGGGTGGTGGTATATCATGAATTTAGATTTTACTATGTTTCAGTATAATTTATTTAGTTGTAGACATCCCATAATTTTATATAATTTGATGTAAAGTTTTTTGTGAGTTCAGTGACATTATTTTTTATTATTTTTCAGCGTGCACATTAACGTTGTGGCATCTGCGTATGTCAGTATTTATGTATTTAATTATTCAAATAATAAATAACATCGGGCCTAATAGTGAACCTTGGGGTACACCGGTTACTGACATTTGTGAAGTTGAATTAATATGGTCTAGTTGTACAAATTGTTCTCTGTTCTGTAGATATTTTTTAAAGAAGTTTAGTTCGATGTTGCGTAATATTGTAGTTTGCGGATTAATATGTTATGGTCTAATGTATCAAATGCTTTTGAGAGGTCTAAGATATTTAATAGAATCAGTCATTATCATCTATTTAATGGAATCGGTCCCAAATGTAGATCCGTTATAATTGTGTCTATTTTATTTAGCGCCGCTAATTGTGTTTATTGGTTTGGTCTTAAGCCGAGCTGATGTTTGTATATTAAATTGTGTCCACAGAAATAATTACTCAGTTGATTACAGGCTACTTTTTCTAATATTTTTGATATGGAAGGGACAAGAGATATTGGTCTGTAATTAGGCATGTCTGATTTTTCTCCTTTCTTATGAATTGGTACAACTCTAGCTACTTTCATAGTGTCAGGGAATATTCCTGTGTACAGTAATTGGTTAGTTAATGTTAGTGGTTCTGCTAATGAATTTTTCATTATTTTAAGCATTTTTATGATACTCCGTCGTGGTCTGAACTGTTTATTGATTTCATGTCAGAGACATTTGCTTCCGATATAGTTTTAAAACTTAAAAAGTGTGTTCATTTTTATCACATAAATAGCCTGTAAATGACTTTATGTCTGTCTTTTTTATTTTAGATGCGGGGGCCTAAGCTTATGAAATGAATAATAAAACTGTTCGCAATGTCTGGTGCATTTGTCATTGTTTTGTCATTATATTTTTAAGGTGTTAAACTGCCACTTTACAAAGTGGCAGTTTAGCACCTTTTAACTCCGAGGGAACGATATTTTAATTAGGGTCATATATGCCTAACAAAGGGTTACATATTGAAATTACGGTCGTACAAAATCACTTGATCGTGTCCAATTCATTTGAAAAAGCTGTGCTGAACAATATTGTTCAATAAGACCATATAATATGCAAGTAGAGACACAAATGTAGCAACATTTTGACAACATTAGGGATAGTTTAACCTTGAACTTGGCATATTAGGCTGAAATTGACGTATCATTGAAAAAATAACATTCGAAACCACTTCCTCGTGTGAAATTTATACGAAAAAGTGGTATTACACATATTTCTGGGCATATTTGTTGAAAAGTTGTATAGTGTATTGGTTAAGCTCCCATAATGAAACCATTGTGCATTTTATGATTAAAGCATGAAACTTCCACCATTATTAGTACATATCCTGGGGTTTATTTTAAGATGTGGAGGTAAGTTAGATTTAACCCCTGGTGACCTCTAGAGGTCATTGATCGCAAAAGAACAAAATATCCAATTGCGAAGTCAAAAAGTGGTGAAAATTGTGTATTACACTATCTATAAGATATTTTTTGTATTCCAGAAGTGTGCGAAATACTCTAAGAGATGTTAATCATAAACATAATACCAAGGTCATGTCAAGGTTACTTCAGGGTCATTTGGAGGTCAAAATGGCAACAAATAGCAAAAATATCCACTTTTAATCAATTAAAACAATACTAGTGGTGCAGTCATCTATTACAAAAGATAGATTTTGACACAGTCTTGGTCAGATATCTTTTCCATGTGCATTTTAGGAGATTGAGGGCAGTATCTAACTTGGGAGGGGGAATACACCCTTAGTATTCCCCTGACTACACCCCTTCCTCAATGTTTAATTGGACGAGCAAGATTACAGTGTGCAGCAGCTGGTAAATATCAGTTTGGGCTCCCATGGCAAACTACTGATACATAAATGGGCTATGAATTCTGACATGGGTTCGGATTATATTTTACTGGGGTACCGTCGAAAAAACGTTAAGGTCATATCAAGGTCATTTCAAGGTCAAACTGTCAAAAATCATTAAAAAAATTATTTTTACTTCCATACCGGATACCAGAATTAATTTCTAGGCTGCATCATTTTTTCAGAAAGTTCGTCAAAATAGGCCTACATAGTGTAGTGTTTAAGCTCCCATAATGAAACAATCGTGCTTTTCATGATTAAAGCATGAAACATTATTAGCACATATCCTGATCTTTATTTAAATTGTGAGGTAAGCTAGATTTGACCCCTAGTGACCTCTAGGTGTCATTGACATCGATATGAAAAGACACACCCTTGAAATGATCTTAACTTGACCTTGGAAGCCCAATCTCAAGAAGCCGAAGGGCGCCATCTTTGTATGTCAACTGTAGCCGTCTTGTACATCGATTGGTTTATACAAGAGTGAGAGGCAACGTTAATCAGAATTTTAAAATATACAGCGATATGATGTTATTCCCAGTGTTATAGTCCAATACTAGTATGTTTTCGTGGTATCGTGACCAGGGCTATACCATACATTTAAACCAATATGTATCTATTTCACAAACGTTCCGAATTCACCAACACTTACAAATACTCTGCGAGTGTTGCAAATTTTGCGCGAATTTTAAATATTTTCATTCATAAGCACATTCGCTAGCATATTCGCCTATGTGTGAGAGGGGGGGGGGGTATATTTTTCACACTCGAGCAATATATTTATTTCAGTTTGTGTTTGGAGATATATATCTACTTCACTTCCTTATATATTTTTCTGTCTACAAATTTGGATCCCAAACTAAGCTTAGCATTCATCTGGAGGCAAACGATCCAAGCAAAGCGAGGCTCCACAAATTTAAATGTCATTTAATGATGCCAGATAAATGAGGCTCGATTTTTAAGGATTATTTAGAGATGTTGCTCATAAGCTGAAATAATTATTTATTTCAAATTTAAACATTTATTTACAACATCAGACAATTATTTATTTCACGAAAATTTAGTTTGGAAATATATATTTAAAAAATACTCCCCCCTCCCTTGTAATTGAAGGTGCCTCCCCTATGTAGAATGCAAGTGAACAAGTAGATTATTACTGTTCATTGTCTTGTATGCGTAATGATGTGCCATTAAGTAATTATCACGGCGTGTAATGCTCTGAGAGAGGGATTTTCAATAAGAAGAATTAGCAAAAGTATAATAATTTCGGCGATTTCTTGGCAGCCATTCTTTTATCATTATTATTTTCAGGGATGAGGGTTCTACATACGCCCAGATATCAATACAGGCGTGGGTAATTCAAAGGAAAAGAACTATATCAGCTAAAACAAAATATTTCTATGACAATAAGATTTTTTTTATGACAATGAGATTTTATTTTCAATCCCGTATAACATCTACTAATCTGTTATAACGGTCTACTAATCCGTTATAACGGTCTACTATTCCGTTATAACGGTCTAGTATTTCATTATAACTGTCTACAATGCCGTTATAACGGGCTAGTCTTTCGTTATAACGGTGTACTATTCCGTTATTACGATATAAAATTTCGTTATAACGGTATACTAATCCGTTATAACGGTCTACTAATCCGTTATAAAGGCTGACTAATCCATTAAAGAGGTCTACTATTACGTTATAACGGCCAAGTCTTCTGATATAACGGTCTAGTATCTCGTTATAACGGTCTACTATTTCGTTATAACGGTCTTATAATCCGCTATAACTGTCTACTATCCCGTTGTAACTGCCTATTATTTTGTTTTGAAGGCCTGGATCACGTTATAACGGCCTACAAATCCTTTATAACGGCTTCCTAATCCGTTATAACGGTCTACTATTCCGTTATATATAACGGTCTAGTATTTCGTTATAGCGGTCTACTATTCCGTTTTAACGGTCTAGTACTTCGTTATAACGGTCTAGTATTTCGTTATGACGGCCAAGTCTTCCGTTATAACAGTCTACTATTCCGTTATAGCGGTATAATATTTCGTTATAACGGTCTACTATCCCGTTATAACGGTCTAATATTTCGTAATGACGGTCTAGTATCACGTTATAGCGGTCTACTCATCCATTATAACGGTCTACGCATCCGTTATACCGGTCTACTAATCCGTTATACCGGTCTACTAATCCGTTATAACGGTCTACTAATCTGTTATAGAGGTCTACTAATCTGTTATAGAGGTCTACTATTTCGTTATAACGGTCAAGTCTTCCGTTATAACGGTCTACTATCCGTTATAACGGTCTTGTGTTTCGTCATAACGGTATACTATCTCGTTATAGCGGTGTTGTATTTCGTTATGACGGTTAAGTCTTCCGTTATAACGGTCTATTATTCCGTTATAATGATCTAGTATATCGTTATAGCGGTTTAGTACTCCGTTATAACTGTCTACTAATCCGCTATAACTGTCTACTATCCCGTTACAACGGTCTACTAATCCGTTATACCTACTAATCCGTTATAACGGTCTACTAATCTGTTATAACGGTCTACTAATCCGTTAAAACGGTCTCGTATTTCGTTATAACGGTCTCGTATTTCGGTATAGCAGTCTACTAATCCGTTATAGCAGTCTACCAATTCGCTATAACGGTGTACTATCACTACTATACTATACTATACTATAACTGTCTACTATCCCGTTACAACGGTCTACTAATCCGTTATACCTACTAATCCGTTATAACGGTCTACTAATCTGTTATAACGGTCTACTAATCCGTTAAAACGGTCCCGTATTTCGTTATAACGGTCTCGTATTTCGGTATAGCAGTCTACTAATCCGTTATAGCAGTCTACCAATTCGCTATAACGGTGTAGTATTTTGTTATAACGATCTACTAATCCGTTATAACTGATTGATACACCGTTAGGCCTATAGCGGAATAGTAGACCGTTATAAATTCTCAAGGATAAGAGCATCCGCCAAGATAACAGGACAGACATGGATAATTCAAAGAGGAAAATCTATATCATCCAAAACAAGGTTATCTACGAAAGTCGATTTATTTTCTAATCCGTTATAACGGTCTAGTATTTCGTTATAACGGTCTACCAATTTTTTACAATGTCTACTATCCCGTTATAGCGGTCTATTACTCCGTGATTATGGTCTTGTAGGTCGTTATAACGGTCTAGTATTTAGTTATGACCTTGATAACGGTCTAGTATTTCGTTATAACGGTATACTATTTTGCTATAACGGTTTATAGCAAAATAGTAGACCGTTATAACAAAATACTAGACCGTTATAAAAGGATAGTATACCGTTGGAGCGGATTAGTAGACCGTTATAATGGATCAGTGGACCGTTATACCAGAGTAGTAGACCGCTATAACGAAACTCTAGACCGTTATAGCGAAAACATAGACCGTTATAACGAAATAGTACTCCGTTGTAACGAAATACCGGCCAGTTATAACGGAATAATAGACCGCTATATTGCAATAATGAACCGTTATAGCGGAGTAGTAGACCGTTATAACGGATCAGTAGACCGTCATAACGAAATACTAGACCGTTATAACGAAATGCTAGAGCGATATAACGGGATAGTAGACATTTATAAAGGGTTAGTAGACCGTTTCGATGGATGATTAGACAGTTATAACGAAATAATGTACCGTTATCACAAAATACTAGACCGTTATAACGGAATAGTAGACTGTTATAATGGATTAGTGTGTCGGTATAACAAAGTACTAGACCGTTATAACGAAATAATAGACCATTATAACGGGACATTAGACGTTGCAACGGATTAGTAAACCGGAATAATATATCGTTATAACGGAATACTAGACCGTTATAACGGAATAATAGATGTGCAAAGTAGTTAATATTATATATCCTATTTGATGGCTATGAAAGGTTTAAGCTAGTAATAATGCAATTGTTGCCGACAAGTGGAGGAAAAGCGCCATGTCCTAATAGAAGATAATGCAGTCTATTCAGTATGAATTGAATACAGAACGATGGAATAATCGGTTTTATATATATCATGGTGACAGAGTCTTAATTTAACGAGAAAATTTGGCAGTCATGACATCGAAATTTTGCCGAGCTTTCTGAAAAATTGATGTAGCCTAGAAATTAATTATAGTCTCCTGTATGTTAATGTATGTTAATTTCTTACAAAGTTTGAGTTTTTGCAGCCACAATAAATTATGAAGTTGATTTTTGGCGGCTATTCTAAATTTCAGAGAAATTTGGATAATTTCTGATTAAGGTTTTGAGTTTTTGCGATTACAAAAAAAATTGATTTTAAACTCTGGGTGATATTTTGGTAGCATGTTTAATAACTCACTTGTACATACCCAAGTTGTTGAGAATGTGATTTAAAATTTTACAAAAATGGCCACTACTTTTTTAGTTATTGCACCCACAAAAATTAAGTACCGCCTGATGCCTCATGCTTGGTAGATCCCGGCTCGACTAAAATCGCCCTTCCCCTACGGACGTGGGATAAAAACCGGCTCACCACAGTTATAATCAGTATAAAAGACCGTCATTTTCTCTAAATTTATGTGGTATTCTAACAACGTCCAGCTACCTGGAGCAATCGACTAGAGAGACTAGATAGAGATGATGGCATTAACGCTATACCCATGGCTTACATGGCTTACACTATGCATCTATGCCTATAGATAATGATGTGGTCCCGAATTAGAAGACACTGCTTTGTTGACCACACTTATTGAAGGAGACATGATTGCTACATGGATGCTAGTAAATGTATAACTAACAGGCCTAAAACCAATAACATTAAAGGAAATTAGGATAATAAAACTGAGCTGTCTTTAAATTATCAGATATGGCTCACCTGCATAAAGTTAGGTTGATGGAGATAGATGTGATTCTAGAAAAATTGTATACATGTGCAACCACCAGACTGGAGCTCAGGCTCCTTTAAGTGAAGACACGTTTGAAAAAGAAATTGGAACAACTCTAAAGAAGACATGTGATCATGGTAACAGTTTTTGCCAGTTTGACCTTGAAATGACCTTGACATGACCTTCAAACTGCTTTCGGATGGTACTCCAGTAAAACACAACGCCACCCTATGTCAAATTTCATAAACCCAATTATTTATCAATATTTAGCTATGGGAGCCCAAACTAATCTTCAACAATACTGCATAATTGTAATTTGGCCGCTCAACTAAATATTGAGGAAGGAGCGTAATAAGTGGAAGATAGCCTGCTTCCCAAGGTATATACTGTCCCTAATGTCCTCAAATGTGTGTGAAAAATACATAGGACGAAGAATATGTCAAAACCAGTCCTTTGTAATAAATGACTCCACAACCACAGTGTGGAAATTGATAAAAAAGTGGACATTTTAACTATTTTCCGCCAGTTTGACCTTTAAATGACCTTGGTGTGACCTTGACATGACCTTGGTGTTATGCTTATGATTCAGAACAGTCTCGTCGAATAGTTGACACACATTTGGGACACAGAAACAAATCATAGAAATTGTAATATAAAATTTTCACCACTTTTTGGCTTTGCCAGTGAATATTTTGACCTTTCGAGGTCAATGACTTCTAGAGGTCATCAGAGGTCAAATCCAGTTTACCTCCACATCTAAAAATGACCCTTACGATATGTTCTACAAGTGGTAAAAATTCCATGCTTTAATCATAAAATGCACAATATGTTACCTTATCTACTAAACTAGTAGGACCAGATATTATCTATCAGAATGACTAATTATGTTAATTAGCGTGAATTATACATTTTTTTCAAATATGTCAAAAATGTATCTGTCGCTTATTAAAATGAAATAGCTTTACATATAAATACCATTACATTAAAAGATTATTAGTAAAATAATAATTGTTTCATCACATTAATGTGCAGTTATGTTAATTAGGGTGAATTATGCTAATGAGCTTAAAAACTGTTAACTGGCGCACAACCACTACCGTTTATAATGACGCATGTATACATATTTAAAAGAGCAGGGATTGAAACAAACCTGTACAGTTAAACCATGTCTCTCATATGAACATGATCAAGTCATATTTTGGACTATTTCAGCCTTGACCTTGACATTTCTTAGGAGACCTTGACCTTCAATCGTACAAATAACGTCCCAAATCACTTCATCGAGTTAAAAATATTTGAAAAGTGGTTTTATTCTTGTTTCTGCGCATATTTGTTTAAAAATTTGTATTTTAAAAACAGCACAGTATGTTAATTAAGGTGAATTATGCAAATTAGCTTATAATAAAGCAAATTACGGTTCACTTTTTGGCAACTGGACTAATATTCAATGTACACCACAATGACAGCTGAGAACATACTTTTTCACTTGAGTTACATCATTTGTAATATGAAGTTATCTTTATGGGACATATGCGATATCCCAGCTAACACAAAACATTTGTATAACATTTATGCAATGTTGGTACAACGTCGATGACGTTGGGCCGACGTTGCATAAATGTTATACAAAGGTTTTGTGTTTGCTGGGGTGGTGTAAAATAAAATGAACAGGGTTTTAGGCCACCCTTGTGCACATATGGGATAAACTGGACCAGGAGAACTTTCTGAGGGTTGTGAGATGAACGAGATGACACTGCCCTGGCATCCAGACACAGGATTCGCAATTTGAGCCCTGGTGGTCTGAGGCCGAGCACGCTCCCTTTCAGTCACGGAAGCTCCCTACAATATTGAATACGACATAGGGTTAGTGTATAAATAGGGGGTCAGTGTCCCTATACATATAGTTGCTGGCCCACCACCACACATAATATAGCGGGAACAGTCAAGTGTTATGCGTTCTGATACATGATATATAATAGGGCCTACTACTGTATTTGTCCGCTTACATCCGTGACAGAATGCAAGTAAACACGCAACTTTAATCCAATGCTGGGTCAATGCTGGGCCACCGTCTGCAACGCTGGCCCAGCATTGAGCCAACATTTGGTGCACGTCTCGTGTCCGCTGATTTGTATGTAATGAGTGTGCGGCGTGACGTGAGGGAACATTCAGGGAAATAGGGTCACCATCTGTATTATATCAGCTACCGTGATGCTGGCTCAGTGCTGGGGTGATGTTTGAAGCGTTGTCCCAATATTGAGACAGCGTGGCTTAGCATAATTCTATTTATGCTGTTAATAATAATAACCGTTTGCAGGCTACAGTCACGTCAGACAACAAAAGCCATGTATTGCATTTTAACACTTTATTGCATTGAGTTGCGTTGTATCGCACTGCATGCACTGCATTGCTCTATAAAAAACAATGAAATGCTCTGCTCTGCACTGTGGTGCAATGCAGTCAGTTCACTTCTCTTTCTGCTCTGCTATATACTGGGGTAAAATGCAGTGCACGGCATTGCGCTGCACTGTGGTGAAATGTAGTGCACTTTTTATATGTTCTGATCTACACTGTGGTTTAATATACAGCACACTGCTCTGCTCTACATTGTACTGCACTGCAATGCACAGCAATGTACTGCAATGCACTGCAATGCATTAAAATGCACTGAAATGCACTACACTGCTCCGAGCTGCAACACATTTAATGCACTACAATGCACTACAATGTAATGCACTGCTCTGTACTACAGTGCATTGCAATGCACTGCAATGCACTGCAATGCACTATAATGCACTCAATGTACTGCAATGTACTGCAATGCACTGCGATGCATTACAATGCATTCTAATGCACTGTCCTGTACTGCTCTGTACTGCACTGCATTGTGCTGCACTATTCTGAACTGCACTGCTTTGTACTGCACTGCATCAAAGTGTTATGATTCAAAAACTCAGACCATCATTATCATGACGGATTATAGCATTTTGTGTTTATTTATTTTTATCGAAATATACCACGTGGTGCATGAAAGTTACAATAGAGCGCAAAGGGTTGAAGTGATGTTGAAGTGATGTGTATCATGACGTAACCAAACAGAGACGTGAGCTAGGTGGGAAGATTGAGCATAAGGTATTTGATGTCGTCATTCTATCGTTAGCTGGGAAGATTGAGCATAAGGTATTTGATGTCGTCACCGCGTCGTGACAGCATTAGCGTGATACAACCACGAGTATAGACCGTGGTGACAAGTGTCACCAGCGGAATGTAGAATAGATTCAATAATACGGAGCGTTAAGGACACTTTGTGTGAGTGTGGTGTAACCGTTTAACCCTTAGAGTGATATTTTTTCAATTTTTGTTTACATCATTTAAAATCAAACAATTACCAGGTTATGTACACATATATATACAAATAAAAGATTATATACAAAATTTATATGTGCAGTTAATGTTTTCAAAGTAAAATATTTGTAGCTATAACAACTCCAATTGAGTGAAAAAAATACTCTTATTTTTTTAATTAAAGACCAAACATTAGCAAATGTTAATGTTCAAACAATAATTTTTAAAAAAACCCGGTTATTTGATCGGTAAATAAAACAAATTAACCCTTTACCCGCCAAATTATTCAATTTGAATTTTCACCCACTTGAAGTTGTGTCCCGCTGACGCGATCCACAACTTCAAGTGAGTGAAAATTGTTCAGATTTGACAAAATGGGGGTCAACTCTTTTCAAATCTTGCTGGTTAATGCCACATTTTATCTTTACCATATTTAAAATTTGATATTTATTGTGCTAATAAAAGACGAAAACCGAATATATGAGACACCGGCGATTAAAGGGCTAAGAACGATTATAATCAAAGCATCATATTGGTTCCCTGAAAATTACCATGGATGAACACCACATTGTGATAATGACATATATTTAGGACCGGTCTACGGTCAGTATCCTATTAAGTTTATTTTGCCCCAGTCTGTGTCCTATTTAGGGGATAGAGGGGTACTATGTGTGGGAAACGGTTCACATTTTTGTACACCAGTCCTTATGAACATTTGCAATATAACGTTTCAGGTCCTCAGGTTAAGTATTTCTTCCTTGACCAAGTGTTCAAAACAAAAAAGTCAGTCACGATTATATTTGTGATTAAGAGCTTAATGGGTTTTGGTTGGAATAATGTTTTCCCAGCGTCGCGGACGGTGGTCCAGCATTACATCGGCATTGGTATCGTGTTATTTGGTGTTTCTGGCGCCGGGATGTTAAAGCGTCACCAGCATAATGCAGCAGTCATAAAGAATGATACAATCACCCAATGCTGTTTCAATGACGGGCCAGCGTCGAAGACTGTGGGTCAACATACAAAGTATACAACAGACCCGGTGATAGATTAGTGTTGGGCCAGCGTCGTAGACGATTGACCGGTATTGAACCAGCAAAAGGCTACAATGCTGGCCCAATATCGAACCGGAATTAGCTGGGTAGGCCTACATCCTCTGTACGAGGTACATCGTAAGCAAGTATTGAATGAATGTTGGACAGCACCGGCGATGGTAGTGGAAGGAATACACGACGAAGATATTTAGGATTCCGGAATATGAGGAATACACTGATATTTTGTCCTATAGCACTCAAACAAACTAAAGCCGGGCCTTGGAGTTTGGGAACTGATTTTCTAGTTTGATTTTAATTTTACAAAAGTAACAATTTTTTACCCACTTGAAGTTATGCGTCGGGTTAAAAACTAAATTATATGACATTGTATTTTAGAATCAAGTACTCGAATAATATCTGTGATCACAGATTTGCTTGGTATCGTTTCCAAGTCAGTAAATCAATCAATCAATCAATCAATCAATCAATCAATCAATCAATCAATCAATCAATCAATCAATCAATCAATCAATCAGTCAATCAGTCAATCAATCCATGATGTGATAGTAATCAAGATGGCAATGCTTTATAGACACAGGATGTGTTCGTGTACGCCACCTTCCGGTCATGACAGACCTGATAATGAATCCTTACGGGATTTCTTTGCATACCGAATACTGGTTTCTCTGAATATCGAGAGGGGTGTGAATAAATGAATGAACTATTCCACGAAAAAAAGCTACGCGTGAGATAATTTCATTATGCTATTACTAAAGATCTTGTACATGATATTTGGTATTCCATGCAAACGATTATCACCCCTGGCCAGTATTATTTCAATGGGATTTTTTCAAACATTAACCCCACGGTACTCGCGCACTATTGGATGGATCTCTTAAAAAAACATAGCAGACTGCCTGGGTACCCTAGGATTATTGAGGTCACATTTCAAGCCGATTGGATAAAAAATGAAATTTACAAAAACGATAGTTTGGAAGAAATCATTCGTCCAGACTAACAAACACAGCGTATTCATATAGTAGGCTATACGATATATCGTAACTTGCACGAGAAAACGGGCCCAGGGTCTATTAGCCCCTTCAGTAGGGGGGGGGGGGGAGGACCGTCTTTAAAGTCAGAATCTGACGTCTGTAGACGTCAGATTTTGATGTATAAAGACAGTTCCTGCACTGCAAAATATAAAATATGTCTAATGGCCGTATACCCATGACATAGGTATTCAAATGAACCAGAGAGCTAGTCAAGAAATTTATGCCAATTTTAAATTGACAAAACTCTTTTGGCCTGCATAATTTATAAACAAATATTTTTCTGTAAGGGTTAACCCTTAAAGCGCTGAATTATTTGTGTATAAACAATGGTAACCAAAAGATTTTTTCAATTTGAAATTATCATAAATGTCTTAGTTAGCTCTCTCCAATTCATTCCCGACACCTATGTTGTAGGACTACGACCATTTTAAATATTTTAATTATAACAGTGCTGGGATTGACTTTAGTCGTCAGAATCTGACGTCTACAGACGTCAGATTCTGACGACTAAAGTCGATCCCCGCGTTGTAAGGGGTCTAAGGTCCATCTAGGATGCTGAATATTACAGCTCGGGTCAATCACTAACACGTAATTACACATAAACATCAAACAGGATGATGTATACTTATTTGTATTCATTTACATATCTGTACTTACTCACCCTAGCAAACACAAAGGTGATTTAATGTTGGACCAGCGTCGCAGACGATGGCCCAACATCAAGCCACCATTGGCCCAATGTCTCGTGTTTGTATGACTAAACACACGCACATTGTGCTATGATATCATATGTGACTTTGATGTTAATGTAGTAGTTTGTTTGATATTCCGCTGACGGATTTTAATTAGTGGGTTAGACTCTGTATGGCCACATCTCATTAAAGGTATGATTGATGGCTGATATGTGACACTTGTTGACCTTTTGGCCCTTGGAGTGCTGATATGTGACACTTGTTGACCTTTTAGCCCTTAGAGTGCTGATATTGGACACTTGCGTATGTTTAAATTGTCAGCCCTTAGACCCTTTCAGTGCGGGGACCGTCTTTATACGTCATAATCTGACATCTTTAGACGTCAGATTCTGACGTATAAAGACGATCCCCGCACTGAAAGGGTTAAAACATTGCTAATGGCCGTAGACCCATAACGTAGGTATTAATATGAAGCGGAAAGAGCTAACTAAGATATTCATGATGATTTCTAATTGAAAAAAACATTTGGTTTCCATGGTTTGTTTATACACAAATATTTCAGCTCTTAAAGGGCTGCCACTGATGTCGACCAATTGTTATTACTGTGGGTTTACTAGCCCCTGTGTAAACCTCTCCAAAAGTGAGAGAAGCTTTAAACACGTGGAACTAATATACAATATGACTTAATTTTAAAAATGCGACTAATTTTTGGTATCAGACCAGTATCGAGTGAATGTGTTCTCGTGTTTGTTGGTTGAGTTCTGTGTAATAGAGACAGTCTGTGGTTCCTGTGAAATTTACCAATAAATTTATGCCCCCTCTTTAACCCCTTAACCGCCAAACTATTCAATTTGCATTTTCACTCACTTGAAGCTGTGGATCGCGTCAGCGAGACACAACTTCAAGTAAGTCTCGAATCTGTGTATTAGAGACAGTCTGCGGTTCCTTTGAAATTTACCAATTAATTCACCCCTCCCCTCTTTAACCCTTTAGCCGCCAAATTGTTCAATTTTAATTTTCATCCGCTTGAAGTTGTGTCTCGCTGACGCGATCCACAGCTTCAAGTGAGTGAAAAATATTCAGATTTGACAAAATGGAGGTCAACTCTTTCAAAATCTTGCTGGTTGATGTCACATTTTATCTTTACCATATTTTAAATGTGGTGCCAAAAAAAAATGAAAACCCGAATATATGCGGCAACGGCGGTTAAAGGGCTACCTCTTGAAGTACTAATAGTGTCTTTAGCCGTTTTTAACCTTTATTTGTCTTTCAAATACGAACATTTAAATTGAAGGGAAATGAGCTTCAGAGTTGGTTAGATTTGCATTTGTTTAGATTCAAATTGTGTACTAATGTAAGTGTTTTTACCCACTTGAAGTTGTGGGTCGCGGTAGCGAGACACAACTTCAAGTGGGTAAACAATTAAATTCTACAAAATAGTCTTTCTGTCAGGAGCAGTTTACACACAGGTAAAGATATACGGCAACTAATAAAGTAACAACATAATATAAATGTGTTTTACGCAAGATACGAAGAAATACGTTAAAATATGGTGAATGTGGAAGACAAATTAAAAACGAAGCACACATATTTATGAAATACATTTTTACATACGACAAAATTATATAAAACCAGTAATTGATGTTTGTGACTACAAATGTTGAAATGCCACACCAAATTCACATCTGACCTTTTGAGTGCCCCTGATTCTATTTATTTACCACATGATATATCAATCTTCCAACGCTGAAATATTTCATACAAGCCATGGAGGCCAAACTATTTTTTTAATTTAAAATCCTCATAAATGTCTTTGTTAAGTCTTTCGGGTCCATTTGAATATCTATTTTATGGCCCTTATGCATATTGTACTCTTTCAGCGCAGGGATCTACTTTCGACGTCGACTTTAGACGTCCGATTCTGACGACTAAAGTCGATCCCGTAGTGAAAGGTCTTAATATACGTCCAGTGTGGCACACGGTTGGCCATCATCAGAACAGCATCCTGTGGGTGTTTTCTCGTGTTTGTTGGTTACGTTATGTGTAATAGAGACAGAATGTGATTCTTGTGAAGTTACATCTATATTCTCTCTTTAAACCCTTACAGTGCGGGGATAGACTCTAGACGTCAGAATCTGACGTCTGTAGACGTCAGATTCTGACGTCTAAAATCGATCCCCGCGCTGTAAGAATAAAAATATTTGTACTGGTCGTAGACCCCTAACATAGGTATTCAAATGAACCGGGAAAAGCTAAGAAATGTATAATAATTTTAAATTGAAAAAACCCCTTTGTTTGCGATGTTTTTTACAAATTAAATCAGCGCTTTAAGGGTTAACCCTTGAACAGCCAATCGCATGTATGGTTGCTTCAGCATTTTTTGTAACCTTCAAACAAGGTAACTTGAATGAGAAATGAGCTTTAAATTCGTCAGATCGGCAGATGTTTTCATTCAAAGTCTACAAATAAAGAATTATGGGTCGCGATAGCGAGACACAACTTCATTCTTTCAGTGTAATCATTCATTCATTCATTCATTCATTCATTCATTCATTCATTCATTCATTCATTCATTCATTCATTCATTCATCCATTTATTCATTCATTCATTCATTCATTCTTTCATTCATTCATTCATTCATTCATTCATTCATTCACTCACTCACTCACTCATTCATTCATTCATTCAATCATTCATTCATTCATTCATTCATTCATTCATTCATTCATTCATTCATTCATTCATTCATTCATTCATTCATTTATTCATTTATCTATTTATTTATTTATTTATTTCTTTATTCATTCATTCATTCATTCATTCATTCATTCATTCATTCATTCATTCATTCATTCATTCATTCATTCATTCATTCACTCACTCATTCATTCATTTATTCATTCATTCATTCATTCATTCAATCATTCATTCATTCATTCATTCATTCATTCATTCATTCATTCATTTATTCATTCATTTATTTATTCATTCATTCATTCATTCCTTCATTCATTCATTCATTCATTCATTCATTCATTCATTCATTCATTCATTCATCCGGCTTTTTCATTGCGCTTTATCGTTTCTTCGTGACGTTGCACCAGACAGTGAACCCACATCACCAGATCGCAGAGTGGCAGACGACCCTAAATCTCGTGTCCCGCGTACCCCGGTGGATGGTGTGATTTCAGGAGGGGTGCTGTGTACAGAAGGGGGGGGGAGGCGGTTCTGAGAACCGCTGAGGTTGGCATTGAGAAGTCTTTAATGTTTCCCTTGTGCAACATCTTAGTCGAGACACTGATTTATTACATTGGCGTTTAGACTTACATTAAGTGCTGGATGTTCTTTACATTTTTGTGTCGCATGTTAAATTGTCTGACGTAAGCTTGTTAGAATATCAAACACTGAGATGTATATCGTATTCCGCCCATATCACACTGCGACATGTACATCGTATTCCACACATAGCAAACACTGAGATTTATATCGTATTCAGCCAATATCACACTGTGACATGTATATCGTATTCCGCCCATATCACACTGAGATGTATATCGTATTCCGCCTATATCACACACTGTGAGATGTATATCGTATTCCGCCCATATCACACTGTGAGATGTATATCGTATTCCGCCCATATCACACTGTGAGATGTATATCGTATTCCACACATAGAAACACTGAGATTTATATCGTATCCCGCCCATATAACACTGTGACATGTATATCGTATTCCGCCGATGTCACACTATGAGAGATGTATATCGTATTCCGCCCATATCACACTGTGAGATGTATATCGTATTCCCCACATAGCAAAGACTGAGATTTATATCGTATTCCGCCCATATAACACTGTGACATGTATATCGTATTCCGCCGATGTCACACAATGAGAGATGTATATCGTATTCCGTCCATATCATACTGTGAGATGTATATCGAGATTCGTATTCCGCCCATATCACATTTTAGATGTATATCGTATTCCGCCCATATCACATTTTAGATGTATAGCGTATCCCGCCCAAATCATAGGGGCCTACTCTAATCTGTATATCGTATTGCGCCCGGGTGAAATCTTAGCTATAACTTGAGCTGCAATGTATGGCAGTTATGTTATGTGTGGCTTGACCACATTAAGAAAAACATTGTTCCTTCCTCGTGTTATATGGGAAAATACAGCACTTGTCCAATAAATAAGGTATCCGCCTAAAGGCTCACACCTCATTCATTGAACGAGTACTGTATTTCCCATATCGCACTTCTATATGGACATCATTTGGATCCTCACTCACATCGGGCTGTAATTTGTTGCTGTCTCAATTTAATGTCATTGTATGTTATACATCGATCAACATGAAAATGGAAAACTAACCAGAATGTTGCGAATAAAATGTGTTTATTTTACAGCAGAGTACGTGTGCAAGTGTTGTACGGCCTCATGACGCTAACAATTTTCCCGCAAACACTTGTTCTCGACCTGATGTTGGCTTAATGTTGGCCCAGCGTCACAAACGATGGGGCAACGTTAATCCACAGAGGGTCGATGTCTCATGTTCGCTGGGAAAATAGCTCACTTGGTGAACGGTTTATCTAGTACTCACCAGGTGGGCTACAAGTATGTGTAGCCTGATTCAAAACAATACACAAAGGAGACATCACCGTGATTACGCATGTCTGCTTGTGGGCCCACCTGTACGAAACAGCCTCTCTAGAGCGGGGTTAACATACGTGCCAACAAAGCGACGATGTACCCTACGTGACCTTCTGACCCCCGACCACGATTATAGTCGTTTTAATATAATCCGTTTTCAGTCGTTTGATTTAACCTCCACACAAGAGAACATTATTTAGAAATAAGCCTTAAATTTGTCGGATTAAAATGTATTTTTATTCAAATTGCACAGTAGTAAGTAATCTTTAACCTTTTCACCACCATACATGACGGAAATTTCCGTCGTCATTCGTCAATGAACGTAACCATAAAATGACACAAATTTTCGTCAAATATATACTACATTTATGTATTTTTCGTCATTTGAAGCTGGAAATTGCGTTAGCAATTCCAGCTTTAAATGACGAAAAATAGAACTCCTACACCAGTATATCTGGATCCTGGCATGCACTCCGGCCTGGAAGTCAAAGGGTTAAACATTTGAATTTGTGGGTCTCGTTAGTATAATTTATCAAGATACGTCAGCAGTGTAGAGGTTATAGTGTTTTTTTTGCACTGATAAGGATATACTATGCGTTTCGCCGAATACATCTCTCGCATGCAATTTTTCTATAAATAATTCCACCTGATTTAAATAATTTGTACAAACATTTAGTGATGGACACAAAATTGATTTTTTTTATCCACAAATCATGCATCCTTTTATCTATATGAGATAGGGGCCTACTGCAGTGGCGGATCCAGGATTTGAAAAAGGAGGGGCGCAGGTGGCTCGGTCGGGGACGAGTTTTTAGGCATTTTTAGGGTACTTTTGAAAGAATTTGGCGCAAAAACGGGTGGGCGTGCGCCCCCTGCGCCCCCCTTTGGATGCGCGCCTACACTGTATTAACCCTTTATGCGCTGAATTTTGTTATATAAACTATGGAGACCAAAGGGTTGTACTCAGTTTGAAATAAACATAAATGTCTTTGTTAGCGCTTTCTGATTCACTTGAATACGTATGTTATGAGTCTACGACAAATATATTAAATATTTTTACTCTTACAGTGCAGGGATCGACTTTAAACGTCAGATTCTGACGTCTACATCTGACGTCTAAAGACGGTCCCCGCGCTGTAGGTGTTAAAGAGACTGGCCCAGGCTAAAATCATCAAAAAATCGGTGATTTTATTTTGGCTTCTTACTTGACAACCATGTCAAAAATTAGAAATACGGGAATCTCGTCTCTATATCTATTCTAACGGGTGAATGCGCAGCAGAAAAAAAAATAAAAAAAATGCAGTGTTAGTCTATGGACGTGTTTACATCATATGGTCACATTAAGAAGCCAAAATAAAATCACAGATTTTTTGATGATTTTAGCCTGGGCCAGTCCCTTTAAGCAGCTTTGATAAACTGTCATTAGAAGTTTTTCAAACCTGTTATTGCATATGAATGTACCAAGATAAAGATGCAGAAAAATAATGCTGTGAACGGCTATTGAGCAGAGTTAGTGCATGGGGACGAAATGAGTGTTTAATTATAACATAAAGATTTGCAAATTTTTGGTCCACTTCAAGTTTTGGGTCGCGGTAGGGTGAAAATTTAAATCACATACCTTATCGGGTGGAGGGTTAACGATACAATTTAAATCACATAACTTATCGGGTGGAGGGTTAACGATAAAATTTAAATCAGATAACTTATCGGGTGGAGGGCTAACGATAAAATTTAAATCAGATAACTTATCGGGTGTAGGGTTAACGATAAAATTTAAATCAGATAACTTATCGGGTGGAGGGTTAACGATAAAATTTAAATCAGATAACTTATCGGGTGGAGGGTTAACGATAAAATTTAAATCAGATAACTTATCGGGTGGAGGGTTAACGATAAAATTTAAATTAGATAACTTATCGGGTGGAGGGTTAACGATAAAATTTAAATCAGATAACTTATCGGGTGGAGGGTAAACGATAAAATTTAAATCAGATAACTTATCGGGTGAAGGGTTAACGATAAAATGATACCCTCATATTTTAACATTATTCCCTTTGTAATCTTTCTTCAAGGTCTCCACTTTCATATTATATCTATTTCAGCCAATATTTCTGTCGTGAAAGACACTCTTCGATGACAATATAATAAATATAATAATGTAAAAAATGGTGTTTAAATTAATTCTGGGAAGTTAACACTTAAACCGCCAAGCATGACTGTAGTCGTTTTTAATATGTTTTATTTGCCACACAAATCGCTGTTATGCATGGTAAATGAAAAAGACACAACTTCAAGTGGGTGATTTTTTTAAATGTATCTCTTGAAGGTTCAACATAATGTATCAATACATGTCTATCTGAGGGAAGTCACAGTAGACCCTGCCGTTAGAGTTTGAGACAATCAGAGCCTGGCCGTTCTTTGTTGTATCATCCACTAGCTCCATAAAGGCTTCCGCCACGTTCAGAGGCCTGCGATGAAAGAAAATAAACACACATTTTAGGATGTCTCTGTTAGAAAATTCAGTCATTTTGGATACAATCATGCTGATGTATTTTTATGTATCTAATATATTATATAGTGTCACATTAAAAACAATGGTTGTTCACCTGTCTCCTTTTTGGTGTGAGATACAATTCATACAATACGATCAAATTTAAAACCACGGATCACCCATCCCTCTGAATACGGATTGTTTTAAACCATTGGTTTTGTTAAGCCATGTTGCAATGAAACCAGACTAAACAAGCTCAAAGTCTAAATTTAAACCTCCCTTCTGAGTAATTGTCCTTTCGAGTCCCGGCGCCTTGCGGAATTAGCTGGTCAAGCGAATCAGTGCCATCTGTGTATATGTGAGCGATCTACTAGAGAACAAAGTGTGGATAGTACCATCCCACTCTCGGCTCACGAAACAGCATAAAGCGCAAAATACACCAACGCGACGTTCAACGCAACATATGAGGCGCGACGGCCGGCGAAGCCCGGCACGACGAGCGACGAAAAACAGTTTTGAAAAAGATCGCGTTGCCTATCGCGCTCGCGCGTCGCGCTGGTATGCTGTGTCAATGATGAAATATTTAAAATGATGATGAAATTTTAATTTTCGCGAATTTCGCGAGATGGACAAATTCACGAATTCAAGAATCTCGCGAAAGTTATTATTATAATAGCGCTACTAAAGAACAATGAAAATTCGAGAATTCTAAACTTCGTGAAAAATCTCAAAAACGGAAATTCGCGAAAATGCAAACACGCTAAAATTACAAGATCTACAGTATCGCGAATTTCGCGAGGACAAATTTGCGAATTTAGGATTCTCGGGAAATTATAAATATAATAGCGCTACTATGATCGACATTGATAAGAATTCGCGAATTCTAGACTTCAATAAAAGCCCCAAAATCACAAATTCGCGAAAATCTGAACACGCGAAAATCAGCAGATCTAGCCCCCCCCCCATAGTATTCCCGTTGTTGTGCCCTATCAAAGTCTGCATTTTCTTAAAACACACCACTACATTATTTTCTTTGTCCCACCACGACATTCTAAGCCGGGAATGGAGAGTTATTGTTGATCAAGTAAAGACCAATTATCATGGTACGCCTGTGGTGCTATAATCAGTCAGGTGTGACTGAGCTGTTGATTATGAGAAATCCTCATTATGGTCAGATGTGTTTTAAGTCAGTTAAAACCCTCGAAGCTGTACATTCTTAGCGGTTGACAAGGCCTCGGCCTTCGGCCTCAGCCTTGTCAACCGCTAAGAATGTAGAGCTTCTCGGGCTTTATCCTATACATAATTCTCGATGCTCACGCGGCAGCATACTGATCACACCTAGTCACCACACACACACCGTGAAACAATTCTGGTTCAACCCTTAAAGGAGATCTATCACCCCTTATATGGTATGAATAATTATGTCCTTATATGGGGTGATTGGCTATCACGTGACCCATTATCATGTGACCCTCTCAGAGGGTCACATGATAGCCAATCACCCGATATATGCGGGGTGAAATAAGAAAACACTTGTGCCCCATCTTGTGGCAACTTTGATTTATTTGTCACAAAAGTATTCATACTATATAAGGGGTGATAGATCACCTTTAAAGTTTTGACATATTTTTAGATAAAACAAGATTAGTTTTTTTAAATTTGAAATCATCATAAATGTCATGATCAGCTCTTTCCACCTCATTTGAATACCTATGTTATGGTGCTACGGTCATTATACATAGTTTACTTTTTCAGTGCGTAGATCGACTGTACTTATCCTAGAATACGGTATCAAACATGTTTTAGATCCATTGAAATAGCACTAAATTCGATAAAATAGTTTTTATTAGATGCTTAATTATTGTATCTAATGATTCAATATTGGAAATGTCTAGTTTTCATAAATATAATATTAGAGAAACCAACAATTCAACAGGACAAGGTAACTGTTGTTTATCACATTTATTATAAATTTGTGCGCGGAAATGTCTGAAGGTCAATCACATCATGCGGGTGTTGAGATTATGATATTGAAATCCCCCGTGACTGTTATCCATCTACATCGGATTGTCGATGGCGATAAGTCCATGCGGGTGCGGTACACAAATACACACATTTCTGTTATTGTGCCAATTTTTAGAAAAGGTAATATAAATGATGTTGAAAATTATAAAAGTATAACTCTTTTGAGCACACTGGGTAATAAATAATAAATAATAGGTTGACATTCTGGTCAGATATGTTTAATATCATAGGTGATACACAGTCATTTTTTTGTAAATCTCGCTCGACGGAAGGCAGTGTTTTGCAATACATTATTGATTCATGTCTGAATACTAAGAGGCGATTACACGTAGCATTCATCGATTTTAAAAAGGCATTTCATCATGTGATCAGAGATTGTTTATGGTATAAACTCCTGAAGTCGGGAATTGGAGGCCCAATTTTACATATTATTGAAGATATGTATTGTAATACAACTTCTAAAGTCTTAAGTATAGTGGAGTGGGCCCCTATTTAGAAACAATTCTGAATGTAATATAGGCGTAGGACAAGGAGATAGCTTATCGCCTTTATTGTTTCATCTCTTCCTGAATGATATTGCAGCGGCATTAGGAAGTGGAGGTTTTAGAGGGATAAGTTTGTCGGATATCACTATCCGACAAAAGGTGGATCGCTGTCAATAAATGGTTATTTTTTTCTTTGGTGATGCACTTTTAACCGTAACAAGTACATCTTTTTATTTAGTCGTTCCTTTAAATGACAGGGGTAAATTTATTGTTACAAAAACCATTTCAAATTGTAGTAGGCCGCCTACTAGGGCTCTTTTTAGGTTGTACAAAGATTTGCATCATTTACACAATCCTAAAATACATTTCCAATGTGAATTATTTGAAACAAATATTACACCAATTTGAGACTACGGGTGTGAGGTATGTGGATTTCATAAACCCTGCTATAGAAAGGGTTCATCTTCAATTTTGCAAGCGTATTTTAAATGTTGAGAAATCTAGCGCAATTTAATTTGTTTACGGTGAATTGGGAAGATTTCCATTGGTAGTAAACAGGTTAAAAATTGATTAAAAATTATTACACGTAAAACTTACCCATTGTGTATAATTTATATACATATCAATATGAAAATTGTGAACTCGAACATGTCAATAATTGGGCTAGTAAAGTCAAGGAAATGTTAAATAACCTGGGTTTTAATTATACTTGGATAAATCAGAATGTTTATAAAACCTTTAGGTTTTTATAATTATGCAACCACCAGTTAAAGGATCAATATGTTTGGAATACTTCTAAGTCTAGTAGTCCGGATGGCAAACTATATAAGTTAATTAAAGAATATATATATATATAATTTGTTTTAAATATATGAATGCTATCAAAGTAAAAACACATCCCCGTGGTCAGCGGTAAATGGTATCACAGAAAAGTTTAAAATGAACGTATGTGTACAACTTGTAATGTTCTTGGGGATGAGTACCATTTTGTTATAAAATGCCAGAATAATACAGCTATCAGAAGTACGTATTTGTCACCTCACTATTGACGAAAAACTTCAATGTCTGAAGATATTGAGCTTGTGACATGTGATCGTCGTAAAATTATTTCTAAATTAGCTGTATTTATATTTGAAGGTTTTAAACTGTTACCTGAACCATATCATGCATAATTGTCATTTGAAATATTATAATTACTGGTAATATATTTTATTATCTCCTCGCCAAGACAAACACATTGTTTTGTTTGCATATTCTGTTAGTAAATGCACACAGGTTCCAAGAAGCGTATTGCTGTTTCAATAAACCATTGATTGATTGATTGATTGTTATTAACCCGTTAAGCCCCCTTGTCATATTAACCCTTTCAGCGCGAGGACCGACTTAACCCTTTAACCGCCGGTGCCGCATATGTTCGGGTTTTCATTTTTTATTAGCACATCAAGTACCACATTTTAAATATGTTAAAGATAAAATGTGACATCAACCAGCAAAATTTGAAAAAAGTTGGCCTCCATTTTGTCAAATCTGAATAATTTTCATTCGCTTGAAGTTGTGGATCGCGTCAGCGAGACACAATTTCAAGTGGGTGAAAATTCAAATTGAATAATTTGGCGGTTAAAGGGTTAAGTAAGCTCCCTTGTCATATTAACCCTTTCAGCGCGAGGACCGACCTAAAGCGTAAAACACCCCAATTAGATTGGCGTTGGTTATCAAACACACTATTCGATCATTTTTGAAACATACCAGCACGACGACGTACGCGAGCGCAATAGGCAAAGCAATCATTTTCAAAACTGTAGCATTTTTGTCGCGCGTCGCGCCGGTTTTCGCGCCTAACTTGTCGCTTTGGTGTGTAGAGTCACGTGATTTTCGCGTCTGGCGTCGTGTCTCTCGTCGCGTGCCTAATCGCGCTCGCGTTGGTGTGTTACGCTCTTTAGTCGACCCACACACCGAAAGCGTAAACTATTGAAATTGGCCGTAGATCTATAACATAGGAATTCAAATGAATCACAAAGAGCTAGGCCCTAAGTAAGACATTTCTGTCAATTTCACACTAAAAATACCTTTTGATCTCAATGGTTTTGTTTATATAAGGATATATCAGCGATTTAAGGGTTGAACACATCTGCTGCAAAATTGTCTGTTTCTATTTCTCCTGAATTTTACGGAATTTCCAGCTTCAAATGACAGAAAATATATAATTTAAGAAAATTTAAATTGTTTGATAAACTGAGCATCCATCAGAAAAAATTTTATCATTTCAGTGGCATTAACCCCATAAAGCAGTAGGCCTGAATTAAATAATTAAATTTCTTCAGCCACTTAAAGTTGTGTCTCGCTACCGCGAACCACAACTTCAAGTGGGTGAAATTTACCTGTATTTGTTTAATTTTATACTAAACATTTTCAAATCTTGATATTTAGCTGCCCATTTCGTTCCCAATAACTGCGATTTAAACGACTATTAACCCTTTAACCGCCGGTGTCGCATATCTTCGGGTTTTCATTTTTTATTAGCACATTAAGTACCACCTTTCAAACATGTTAAAGATAAAATGTGACATCAATCAGCAATATTTGAAAACAGTTGACCTCCATTTCGTCAAATCTGAATAATTTTCACTCACTTGAAGTTGTGGATCGCGTCAGCGAGACACAATTTTAAGTGGGTGAAAATTCAGATTGAATAATTTGGCGGTTAAAGGGTTCAAACAGATGAAGAAGAGATAAAACGACTATAGTCACGTAGCGGTTGAAGGGGCAAATTTACGTTTGAAACATGTCTGAAAGAACATATACGCTGTCCGGAAGCACATGATAAACTATATTATTACCACATCCTGGGTTGTAGTGCTCTCATAACACTAATTTAGCCATGTGCTAATAACGCAACAGGGGTATCAAGTGAAAATCAGAAGTTTCAAATTACATTTGAAACCTCTGGTCTAAAGGCAGGTATCAAACGGGTGTCAATTGTATATGCGAATAGCAAAAGCAATTCAAATCTCAATGTGAATACAGATGATAGATGACTTACCCCTATATTAAACCCATAAAGCGCTGAAATATGTTTGCGTAGATAATGGAGAGCAAATGGGTTTTTTAATTTGAAATCATCATAAATGTCTTAGTTAGTTATTTCCGCTTCATTTAAATACTTATGAATGAATGAATGAATGAATGAATCAATCAAATCTTATATAGCGCATGTTTCCAGCCGGAGGCTGTTCGGAGCGCTGAACATCGAGAGTAACTTAGCAAGGCCTGTTATCATTCAAATTCCAACTCAGTCTCCTGGGAGATATACAGCTGAGCTGCCATTGAGGCGCATCAAGCTATTTTCATTCCAAGCAAATTCGCCTTATATTAAATTGTCTACGGCCATTATACATATTTTGACTCTTACAGTGCGGAGATCGGCTTTAGACGTCAGAATCTGATGTCTACATACGTCTGATTCTAACATCTAAAGTCGATCCCCGCGTTGTAGGGGCTAAGCTCGGCTTACGCTTTGTCACTAAATTACTTACGTTTGCATTGTGGTTTTTGGCAGCATCTTGTTCAGCAGCATATCTGCATCGTGAAAGTTTTTGTTTTCTTCCATTGACGTCACAAATGCCGTGTTTATTTGTCCAGGACAGACACAATTAAACCGAACACCGTGTCTCTCGTATTGCCTAGGCTCCTACAAAAAAACATCATGCGGAATATTCTTGTCTGGTCTAACATCAAGCCATGTTCATTTATTTGTTCGTTCGTTCGTTCATTTGTCCGTTCGTTCGTTCGTTCGTTCGTTCGTTCGTTCGTTCGTTCGTTCGCTCGTTCGTTCGTTCGTTCGTTCGTTCATTCATTCATTCATTCATTCATTCAATTATTCATGCATGCATTCGTTCATTCCTTCATTCGTGCGTACGTTCGTTCATTCATTTGATCTTTTGTTCATTCATTTGTTTATTCATTCATTCATTCATTCATTCATTCATTCATTCATTCATTCATTCATTCATTCATTCATTCATTCATTCATTCATTCATTTGTTCATTATGTTCATTCATTTTTTCGTTAATTCATTCATACATATACAAAATATTGAAATAAATTGGTAAACAAAACTACTGTTTGTTTTTGTTATCAAGTCACATCAAGCATGTTAAGTGATCATTTTAATTACATCTATTTATCACATGAACATACAGTTATATACCTGCTTAGTTATAAGCCTTATACATCATAATTCTAGGTCTTATTAGATCGAAACTGACCAGTTTGGAGATTCTTCTGCATATTTATATCATTATTTTTTTCTATGTACGGAGATATACTTACGGCCATACTTCGTACCAAGGTTGCGACTGCAGCTTTTGTGGCGGCGTAAATTGGTGCCCAAAAAACAGGGCGAACACCTGAATGAATACAGATTGTTATGATATTACAACTCTACAGCTTATAACGACCTACAAATGAAAGGGACAGAAAATTCACTATTAGGTAAAAACAAAATGAAAGGATATGTTTTACTCTGACATTGAGACCTGTACATCTGTCCACCAGGTCACGGGACCTGCTCCCATGTGAATCATTTCAACTCCCCAGGGAGCATGCAGCCCTGCTATCATTTTGCTGTTGGGGTCTTAACCCTTTCAGCCTTCACGATGCATTAAAGCATTATTATTTCACATCCCTGAAAACAGACTTAATTTCCTACAACCAAGGGTTTTAGAACGAAAATTTCCATGAAACTGGTTTAGCAATACATGGCAATTTTCTTTAATTTTTAAACCACAGCAAATCATCTTCATCCACTACCAGTCGAGAATTGCGACAGCAATTCGCGGCTTGTAGTGGATGAAGATGACAATGGTAAATTCAGGCTTGGAAGGATTATCGTACACATTGTCATCTCTATTCTACCAGGTCCTCATTTACACCTGTGTGAAGTGAAGCATGTGAGGGTGAGGTGATTGCCCAAGGACACACCATCGAAACAACTATATTCCAACGTTGATATGGGAGCAACATCATATTCCCTGAAAACCTACACGAAGCGGGTATTGAACTCGCACGACAGGTAGTGGATGTTACAAAGCACCACGCTCTAGCCATTGCACCACCACGACCCCATCTAAGGCACATGTACTTCGCTTTTAAAAGAGGTCGATTTCTTAGTAAAATTTACGTTCTGCCTGGCATACAGTTTATTGAGATTTAGCACACTCAAATTATGTTAAAACACTGGTATGACAAAATGAAATGAATGAATCGGGCTTTAGGCCACCTTTGTGCACATATAGGCTAAACTGGGCCAGGAGAACCTCGTGAGGATGGTGAGATGATTGAGATGACACTGTCCTCCAGACACAGGACTCGAAATTCGAGCCCTGGCGGTCTGAGGCCGAGCACGCTACCTCTCGGTCACGGAGGCTCCCCACAATACTGACTTTCACACGTGGATGGGGAAGAAACATTTTTGTTTCTTTCAAAGCGCCGAGACCGGGAACCGAACCCCGAACTCTGGCGTGAAAGGCAGCGGTGCTAACCACTACCCTAGGGCCCCCGCCCACTGGTATGACGTGCAATCAACAATTTGCTTAAAGCAGTTTTTTTCGTGGCTTGGGATCTGAACAGCGGCGGATCCAGAGGGGAGAGGGCCAGGGGGTCTTAACCGTCCCCCCTCATCCAAAACTAAATGATCTCGATCAAAATTGCCAAAATATCTGTATTGACACTTTTAATTTACCAGGGTAGTGACCCAAGGCACTACCCTGGTAAATTGAGAGTGTTAAACCTCAGAGATTAGCTGAGAATACCAAAAAAACATTTGAATGATACCCAAATTATTATTTTTTAGGCCGACCCCCTTAGTCTGAATCCGCCCCTCCAAACCACATTAGTTACCTGCCAGGACCCCCCTTTTAACGTCTGGATCCGCCCCTGCAGACTACATTAGTTACTTGCCAGGACCCCCCTTTTAACGTCTGGATCCGTCCCTGCAGACTACATTAGCTACCTGCAGGACCCCCCTTTTAACTTCTGGATCTGCCCCTGCAGACTACATTAGTTACCTGCAGAACCCACCATTTTTAACGTATGGATCCCTGTAGACTACATTTGTTACAGACCCCCCCCCCTAAATAACTTTTTGATCCGCCCCCGCAGACTACATTAGTTACCTGCCAGGACCCCCCCCCTTTTAACGTCTGGATCCGCCCCTGCAGATTACATTAGCTACCTGGCAGGATCCCCTTTTTAACGTCTGGATCCGCCCCTGCAGTCTACATTAGTTACCTGCAAGGACCCCCTTTTTAATTTCTGCATCCGCCCCTGCAGACTACATTAGCTACCTCCGTTTCAACGTCTGGATCCGCCCCTGCAGACTACATTAGTTACCTGACAGAAACTCCCCTTTTTAACTTTTTGATCCGCCCCTGTAGACTACATTAGTTACCTGCCAGAACCTCCCCCCCTTTTTATCGTCTGGATCCGCCCTTGTAGACTACTTTAATTTAGTTACCTGCCAGAGAGCTCATGAGTATGATCACACCGCCAGATCCACCATTGTCCTTTCCCATGTGATCAAGAGCAGCATTGACAGATATAACAGAGCCTTTCTACAAATAGAGCCATGAGAATAAATGAAATAGTGTATCAGTTGGTCATCATGCAGATGTGGATGGGGCTGAACTGCGATCTAGCTACATGTATAAACAATTACATTGCTCCTTCAGTTGTCTTATTGGAATGGAATAATTATATGACATATAAATGTATATGATAGTAGATTACAGTATATATATCATATAAAGTAGGTACTCTAGATATTGTAACATTCGGAATTTTATTGAAGACGAGGATAGGACGTATACATAGATCAGAAACCCTTAAAACGCTGAAATATTGTTTGTATAAATCATCGGATTTTTTTTCAATTTGAAATCATCATAAATGTCTTAGACTGCAGAATCTGACGTCTGAAGACGGTCCCCGCAACTTTGTGGTATTGTATTAGTGTAAAGTATAAAAAAATAATGCAACCATAGACCAGTTTCATTAAAATTTAACACGAACCCAGCAAACACAATACATTTGTATAACATTTGCACAACGTCGGCACGTCATATCTGTGCAAATGTTATACAAATGTTTTGCGTTTACTGGGAAGGCACATTTTCACGTGACACAGATACATAATTCAACGCGTTATTCAATATTTTGGACAAATGTTTCTCGCTTGATAAATCAGGATACGTTAAACCTACTGTATCATAGTGGAGCGGTTAAGTGTAAAATTTCTGCGGAATCGTCCATTTTATTTTACAAATCTGAAACTTGGCAGATATATCAAAGATGATATGCTGATTCCTATAAGATAAGGAGACAAGTCATTGAGTCATCGGAACCTGTTCAAAATTCAAGATGGCCGCAAATATGGTCATGGCTATCGAAATCGTACTAAATATTCAATTCTATCGCACATAAAATTCGATCTTTGTGTCAATACCCACGTGCTGGGTCAATAAACTCATCTGTAATGTTATAGTTGAAACAATATAATCACATAAGTAACGTAGTATAGCTTAACCCTTTCAAGCTTTCAAAATGATCCTTTAATGCATCGTGAGGGCTTAAAGCAAAATAAATCTAAAATTGCCACAAAAAACAAACAGTCCTACTGCACATGTTTCTAGAGTCAAGAAAGTCACTTGTAATGTTGTGGTGTAATCGGAGTAATTTATTTGGAGTAATTGATCACAGTTTAGACTAAGAGATAAGCCTACGTCTAATGTGGCCCATGGCTATGGCGATTTGACATTATCTTTAATCCTGCGTTACATATTACCTTATTTTGATATCTACATCTAGGTTTTTATTATTAATAAAGTCATTTGTAATGTTTTTATTTACTAATTGAGAGTTTAGTAAGACATACATCTAGGATGGCCGCCAATTGTAGCAAGATTTGACCTGATCTAGAATCATACTATATTTTTTTAAATCGACATATAACGGACGTCATTATATTAATAAGATATATTAAGATGGGGCGTAGCTCGCCATTACCACCCAGCTGGTTGACCTTGAATAACCTTGAAGGCTAAATTTACCTTGATGTGAATGTTGCATGAGCTTACTACCTTTGTACTATATTTTTTTTAAATCGACATACAACGGATGTCATTATATTAATAAGATATATTAAGATGGGGCGTAGCTCGCCATTACCACCCAGCATGTTGACCTTGAATAACCTTGAAGGCTAAATTTAACTTGATGTGAATTTTGCATGAACTTACTACCTTTGCATTTACTGCATCTGACCGGGTTCAAAATAACATTATAAGTATAATATATAGATGAACATGCATCAGTTATGTATCCAGGCATGAAACCTGATAAGATAAACAACTCTTGGGTCACATTCCTTATGATTAACGGTGAGGATATCATTATTAGAATATCATAATTATGAATAAACATGATAAGGTGAATGGTCAAAGTGGAATTAATCAAGATACGACCAAATGTCCTATTTTATCAACACGTTTTAGCATTTATGTAGGTCCTAGGACACAAGGGGTCGTGTGAATGTCACTGCACCCCCGTCCGAATGATTCATTGTTTACACATCAATGATGCATGATGACCACTAATTGTAGTGTAGCCTACCTTCTAACAAGCCATATATGGTTTATTAAATAATCGTCTATTTTCTAAAGTCATAGAGCAACCGATCAATCTACGATTAGGTTTTATAAAGAATTTTAGATTATCCTTATTTCTTCAATTAACAATAACGAAAAATACATGCCACTTTCGTTTTAGAACCCGATCATAGTACAGTGTTTAAAACGATGACAGTGTTCCAAACTTATATGTCTAAAATCCTGCAGTCCGATTAAGATGTAAATGAAAGTGGTGTTCTCATACTCCAATATTAGAGGGGTTTACTGCATTTTTTTTCACTAGGCGTATTCATGTTGCCAATAACTTTTCACTGTGTACTGGGAGTTACGTTTGTATTATCGCTCACCTCAAATTTGTTTTTGTTTTTAAGTGGCCTGTTTAGTAACTTCCTCATGTGGTCTTTTCACACTTATCATCCAGTGATGTTTATGATATATCATAGTTAAAAAAGACACATACAATTTTCCTCTAACTTGCTCGTAAAATTGTATGTCTCATTCAGAATTTCACATTCCAAGCAGCCAGCATCAAAATGTCTTGACAAAGCAGGGCACATTAAAACAACTTTTTTTAAATTCTCACGAGGGTGCACCAGAATACATATTAGTAATCATTCAAACTATCAGTTACGTGATGCTCAAAGTACAAAATGATAAAAAATAAAAGCCTGATATCATTGTCGTAGATAAAGCATAGCATGCATTGGCATCTAAATAAACCCAACAGAGACGTATCCAGGGGTGAGTGCAGGGTGTTCTACCACCCTATTCCTACTGGGCACACGGCGTTGTTGCGAAGTTAAATCAACGCCAATGATGTTGATTCAACGTCGCAACAACGTCGTCTGCCAAGTGAGTTCATTTACAAAGTAATATTTTTTTTGTGTTTGCGTTCACAAGGGAAGCCCCCATAGTCCTAATATTATTGTCCCCGTGAAAACTGAAAATATCTGGAAATATGTCAGCTCCATGATCTCAGTCTTTGCATACTGCCAAGAATCCTATAATGATACATGTAATAGGTTTTCAAGTTTTGATTTGTATCTTTTCAACCTAGTAATGTTTTCATGATCAAACGAAAAAAATGGAAGTGATAGATTCAATTACTTAGTAAAACAACATACACCTGTACAAATAATATAAATCAAACTAAATTAAATGCAAAGAATGCACGTGAACTGTTGTATCTACACCATACCAAAAACTAAAAGCCTTTTGAGTGGCTGAAGTTACACCTTTTTGCCTCGATATTCAACCGCTATTTGTCAGACAGGGTTGCCCAATAGACAGAAAAAAAATCTGATTATTTTATTTCTTTTATAATGCGCAAAATCATAATTCGCGACTCTTTGATAGCGCTAAAAATCAGAATGTGCATCTATTTGATAGGGCGCAAAATAAAAAAATGCTACTCTTTGATAGGGCGCAAAATCATAATTTGCAACTCTTTGATAGGGCGCAAAATCATAATTTGTGACTCTCTGATAGAACGCAAAATCATAATTTGTGACTCTTTGATAGGGCGCAAAATCATAATTTGTGACTTTCTGATAGGGTGCAAAATCATAATTTGTGACTCTTTGATAAGGCGAAAATCTTAATTTGTAACTCTTTGATAGCGCATGAAATCATAATTTGCAACTCTTTTATAGCGCGTGAAATCACAATTTGTGATTCTTTGATAGGGCGCAAAATCAAAATTTGCAACTCTTTGATAGCGTGTGAAATCTTAATTTAATAGGGTCTGGGCGTCACAGGCGGAAAAGCAACCTAACTGAGCGTCACAGGCGAAAAAACAATCGGTCTGGGCGTCACAGGCGGAAAAACAAGCGATCTGATTGTCACAGGCGAAAAAACAATCGGTCTGGGCGTCACAGGCGGAAAAACAAGCGATCTGATTGTCACAGGCGAAAAAACAATCGATATGGGCGTCACGGGCGGAAAAGCAACCGATATGAGCGTCACGGGCGAAAAAACAATCGGCTTGGGCGTCACAGGCGGAAAAGCAACCGATCTGAGCGTCACAGGCAAAAAAACAATCGGTTTGGGCGTCACAGCGAAAAAGCAACCGATCTTGGCGTCACAGAAGAGAAAATGTGGTTTGCGAAAATGTAAAAAAAAATTGCAAAAAAATCGTCCACCCTTATTATAGGCCTACAGTCTGTTTCACCAGATCCTGGAAGTAGCCTTTCTCCAATTTGCTTGGTCGCTCTTCAAAATATTTTAACAAAATTGTTCAAGGATCATTTTTTGACCTTCCCCAACATCCCTAAAAATTTGTTGAGTGTTAGACCATTTGGCATGTAATACATTTTCCAAATTACAGCTCTCTTTAACACCATTACCATGAAACAAGAATTCTATTACATGCCAGAGATGAAAAAATGGATTAAAAAAATGTATTTAAAAAAATTTAAAGAGCGACCAAGGAAATTGAAACAAGGCCCGTCGGCGACGGAAAAAGGCCTCAGCCTCTAATCATCGTTTTAAAGTGAAAATCATTTGAAACAAGAGCACATTCGACAATAGCGAAACATAAAAAAAATGTTGACTGGATCCTGTTAATGAGAAAATTTGACGATAGGAAGTGGCCGCAGGTCGGCCATTTTTAATTTTATCATGTTGAAATTTTTCAGGGTATATCCCTACCTGGAACTGCACATTTGTTCTATAGTAATGTTTTAGCTATCTGGTCCGGTTTTCCAGATATTATGCATATTAAAAAAATAATGGCCGATAATCGGCTATTTTGGCCGACATGACCTAGTTTCTGTCCGAATCTTGCCCAATTTCAAACTCATCCGAGCTATTAGTGAAATGGATATCTGGTATAAATTTTGGAGCGAAACATAAAAAATTGTTGAGTATATCGCGTTAACGATAAAATTTGACGATCTGAAGTGGCCGCAGGTCGGCCATTTTGAATTTTTTCATGTTGAAATTTTTCATGGTATATCCCTACCTGGAACTGCACATTTGTTCTATAGTAATGGTCTAGCTATCTGGTGCGGTTTTCCAGATATTACACATATTAAAAAATAATGGCCGATAATCGGTCATTTTGGCCGCCATAACCTAGTTTCTGTCCGAATCTTGCTCAATTTCGAACTCATCCGAGCTATTAGTGAAATGGATATCTGGTATAAATTTTCGAGCGAAACATTAAAAATTGTTGAGTGAATCGCGTTAACAAGAAAAATTGTCGATCGGAAAAAAGTCAAGGTCATAAGAGTCACAGAAAGGTCAAATGTGAAATTAGTCAAGCTTTAGTCATGATTAACCTGTATGTGAAGTTTAATGTGCATTCCAGTTATGTGAAACAAGTTATAGTTTTAAAAAGTGGCGGACAGACGGACGGACGGACCGACGGACGGACGGACGGACGGACGGACGGACAGACGGACACGCCTGATGACGACAATAGGCATCCGCCAAAATTTTGGCTGAGGCCTAAAAAGGCTACTCCCAGGATCTGATATAACGTACTGTTGTCTTTGGCAGTTAGCATGTGACAGAACGAACTCATTCCCTCATCATTTCGTTGCTATAGGCCTATACTACAAACCTTGAAAGTGCTGACATCATTGGTCGGAAATGAGGCATCTCTTCGACTATGTGCCAGCATTGACACAGCGACTGAAGGGAAACAATCTCAATAACTCACTATAACAAATCACCCACCTTCACTTCATGTTTTATCGACAGATTACATTTTAACGTATTACAAAATCAATTAAAAGTCTCTCCAAGTCTAATTATGACTTTAACCCTTCCAGTGCGGAGACTGTCCTTATGCGTCAGAATCTGACGTTTGTAGTAGACGTCAGATTCTGACGTATAAAGACGGTCTCCGCACTGAAAGAAATAAAATATGTATAATGGCCATAGACCCAAAACATAGGTATTCAAATAAACCAAAAAGAATTAAGGAAGCATTTATGATTTTATATTGTAAAAAAACCCTTTAGTTTCCATCGTTTATAGAAAAATATTTCAACGTTGTAACAGTTAAATGACACAGTCACAGCTCAGTTGATTTATTTAAAATACCACCATACGAGTTTGCCAGTGTACATCCTATGTCCACACATATTGTAGTTACGGTGCTTGTCCTTAGCACTTAGCCCTAATTCACCCTCATCGTTTCATTGCTATGAGCAACCTTGATAGTATTGACATCATTGCTCCGCAAGCAGGCCTCTCTACGATTATGTGCCAGCATTGCCACATCGTCTGAGCAATGCTACTCGTTCAATAGGGTTGTTTATTACTTTCTTTCGTTGGGTTATTTTTTTTAATTTTCAGTCAGTTGAGGTTGTGTCTCGCTACCGCGATCCACAATCTCAAGTGGTTGAAAATTACTCATAATTGTTTAATTATAGCCCAAACATTTACAAATCTTGATGTTTGGACAGTCACTTCATTACCAATCACTGTGATTTATTCGGGTATTGAAACGAAATAAAACGACTATAGTCGTGATCAGATGCCAAACACTTAAGCCAGAGTTTTACTTACTTTATCATGATCTCTCGTGATATTGTCTCAGATTGCAAACTAATAGCAAACTTACTACATTGATGTCGATGCATTTTTCGAATTGGAACTCATCCAAATAGCCAGCCACGTTAATCATTATGGTCATCTTCCCCCACTTGTTTACTGCCAAACTAAACAGGTCTGTAGAAGAAATTTACACATTATTTGATTAGGAATGAATTAACCCTTTGAGTGCGGGCGACGCTTTTAAGCGCATTCATACTGTTTTTCCACAACTAAAATTTGACAGAAATTGAACAAATATGCATGTATAAATCTTGAGTAAAGCCCCCATTGTGAAATTTAGCAGGTTTAATTTTTAAGTGAGGAGGTATTTTCCTTTCATTTGAAGTTGGCAATTGCGTGAGCAATGCCAACTTCAAAAGAAAGGAAAATGTTAAGTAGTAATGAAGCACTTAAAGAGTAAATGAGTGAACGAACGAGCGAGCGATCGAACTCACGAACGAACGCTACTCCTAAAAAATCCTATATGACGGTACAACATACTGTTTCATGCCAGTGGCAAAGTCCAAATCAAGTCAAGAGCCATGGGTGTAGGCCTATAGGGATATATCAGTGTGTGGAGTCAACACCAACATTTGCATTTATTTTGTCTAAACTTAAACAATTATGCGTAATTTCCACACGCTCAAAGTTGTGTGTCGCGGTAATGAGGCACAACTTCAAGTGGGTGAAAATGTAAATAAGACCAGAGTGGCAATGACCTAGAAGCAAATCATTAATTAGGTTAATTACAAATTTCTGAAAACCGTGAGGCAGTTCTATGCACATGCACGAGCTCTTTCAAATAAGCTAAACAAAATTGAAATCGGATACAAAATTGAAGGAAGAGAAGCTTTTATTGTGAATTGTGGACAGAGTGCACAGAATAAATTTTAATCAGGTCATAAATTGCATAATAATTAAAATTTCTGAAATCCGTGCGGAAATTTAATGCACAGGCACAAGCTGTTTCAAAAAAACCAAACATAATTCAAATCGGATAAGAATTGTGGGAGGAGAAGCATTTCTTGTGAATGGTGTACAGAGTGCCCTAATATGGTCTTAATTAGGTCATAGGTTATTAATAATTCAAATGTATCAAAACCGTGGGAAACTTTTTTGCACAGGCACAAACTCTTCCAAACAAACCAAACATAATTGACATCGGATAAAAATTCAGGGAGGAGAAGCATTTCTTGTGAATTGTGGATAGAGTGCCTTAATAAGGTTTTAATTAGGTCATAAGTTATTTAATAATGAAAAAGTTTGAAATCCTTGAGTGTGCTTAATGCACAGGCACAAGCTCTTTAAAACAAACCAAACATAATTGAAATCGGATAAAAATTGCGGGAGGAGAAGCATTTCTTGTGAATTGTGGACAGACGACAGACGCAACACAATGGCATAAGCTCATCTAGGCCCAAAAGGCCGGATGAGCTAAGATATGCAAGCGGTGATCATTTGAGTGCGATATGGGAAAATACAGCACTCGTTCAATGAATAAGGTGTGAGCCTTTAGGCGAACACCTTATTTATTGAACATGTGCTGTATTTTTCACATATCGCACGAATAATAAACAACGTTTGTATTTTCTCACACGATCAAGTCACACATACATGTATACTAGACTAGGGGTCTACTATACATTGTGCCTAATCTATAGTGCGATATGGGCTCATACCGATATACGTCTCGTAGTGAAAACCACAGCACAGAGTGTGAGAATATATATGATCAAGCATATTGTTTATCATAGTGGGGGACTAAGGTTAAAACCACTGTATTTATTATGCTTATTTTGTTTAAGTTAATATCAGAATACAATAGACCCGTCTATTATAATGAGGTAGTATTTCCTCTTTGTCAGGCATTAACCCTTTACCCGCCAAATTATTTAATTGGAATTTTCACCCACTTGAAGTTGTGTCTCGCTGGCGCGATCCACAACTTCAAGTGAGTTAAAATTATTCGGATTTGACAAAATGAAAGTCAACTGTTTTCAAATATTTCTGATTTATGTCACATTTTATCTTTAACATGTTTATATGGTGGTACTTAATGTGCTGATAAAAAATGAAAACCCGAATATATGCGGCACCGGCGGTCAAAGGGTTAAATTGCATATATCGTTACATGTTCAGGTCGCCGTGACGTTCACGTTAAACAGTTTTTTTTTAGAATAAACATATTGGATCAATGGTGCGTGTAAAACTAAAGTAAAGTCTCAATAATTGTTAGATACAACAGCTTTATTTTTAAAACCTCTGTTAACTCTCTATTCAATTTAAGCTGAAAAGTGCTTAAAAGCAAAACCACGTTCAATTAGAAGGGAAATTCCGATATGTAGACCAGCATTAAACCACGCTCAAATAAAAGGGAAATTCCGATAAACAGACCAGCATTAAAAATGTATATATTATCAATGGCATAGTGCTTGTTTATAGTGCTTGTGCATAATTTATAGCAGTCGATACTATGACAAATTGAAATTAGTCAGCAGAGTCAAGATATTGATTAGCCGTTAGAGCACGGGGATCGACTTCAGACGTCATATTCTGACGTCTAAAGTCGATTCCCGCACTGTAAGAGTAAAAATATTTACAAGGGCTGTAGACCGATAAAATAGCTATTCAAATGAAGCAAATAAAGCTAACTAAGTCAGTTGTGATGATTTCAAATTGACAATAACCCTTTGGTCTCTTGGTCTATATAAAACAATGCAGCGTTTTGACGGTTAACATGAGATATATTAGCACAGCACCATCCTCACGAGGTTCTCCTGGCCCAGTTTAGCCTATATGTGCACAAAGGTGGCCTAAAGCCCGATTCATTTCATTTCATTTCATTTATATTAGCACAGTAAATAATAGACTTCATCTTCTGGACATCCAGGTTAATTCTCTCAGTGTCATTGTATATATGAATGTATTAACCTTTTTCCCGTTAATAACCCTTTGCTAAGTTATTTAGTTTAAACTCTCACCCTCTTGAAGCTGTGTCTCGCTACCGCGACCCACAGCTTCAAGTGGGTGAAAATTAATCACATTATTATGATTTTATTAGCAGTGTGTTACCTCAGTCAAACCCTTTAAGTGCTTATCCTGTCTATGACCGTTTTTTAGCCGACTTTTTTAAACCTTTAACCCTAAAAGCGCTGAATATTAATAAGTAAACCACGGAGACCAAAGGTTTTTTTTATCAATTTGAAATCATCATAAATGTTTTATTCGTGTCATTCCGATTCATTTGAATACCTATGTTATGGGTATATGGCCATTATAAATATTTTTATTCTTACAGCGCGGGGAGCGACTTTAGTCGTCAGAATCTGACGTCTAGATAGGAAATTCCCGTATTTCTTATTTTTGATATGATTGTCCGAAATAAGAAATAAGGAATTTCGTCTCTATATCTAGCCTAACTGGTAAATGCGCAGCAAACAAATTTAAAAACTTTTGCAGTTCTAGTCTAGTTTAGTTCATATCATATGGTCAAATAAGGAAGCCAAAATAAAATCACCGACATTTTGATGATTTAGCCTGATTACGTCCGTTTAAAATGGTTAGACCGGCATATATGTTGATTTAAATTGTACAAATATGAATAGCCTACATTGTACCCATTTAAATTTGTGCGATAACGAGACGCAATGTCAAGTGAGTAAGAAACTAAATTATATAATTTCCGTTTTAATGGTTATTTTACTTTGAAATGCTAATTGATAGAGCTATCCGAGCTTGAAGATGGATAAGGTTAATCTGACGTTATCAAATACTCAATTATAACATCTACCAAATAAAGGGTCAACATGCCCTTGTTGTTGGAGATTATATCAATGGAATTTATTCAAACTAAGTCACGCGCTGTATACATGGGCGATGGGGTGTTGAGGGGGGGGGGGGGAGCTGCACAAATGATTCGATATAATTTTTACTTATTTTTTAACAGAAATTAGTGAAATTGGAAGAAGTCTACTCCCAGCATGTGAAACTGACGAGAAACATAAAAGTGAACGCTATTTAACACAGCAAGCACAATACATTGAACTAATGTTGGCTTAATGTTGGTCCACCGTCTACGACGTTAGTCCAACATTATGCCAACATTGGTTCATAGCCTTGTGTTTGCTGGTTGCTTTACCTTTGACCTGCTTAGCATCCCGCACGTCACATTGACCGTGTATAACATTAGGCTCTCCGTATAGCTCCACCAGCTCGTTATAAACAGGCAGTGTGACACTTTCAGAAACATCACCAAAACATACCTTAAAAATTGAAACAGATACATATAGGTTCATTTCAAGGAAAATAACTGCAGATTTTATTTAATATAATCCACTACCAAACAAGCGGTTAAAAACAAATATGGGCGTTAAACACATGTGCCTAGATTCATAAGTGAGTGAATATCGCTTTACGTCGCTTTCTGCACAATCACTGCAATATTACGACAGGAGGAAGCCATATGGAGAATGCCATACTCTTATTTCGAATGACTTCAATGGTTCTTTATAGTGCACAGTACCATATGCAGCACTGTACACTCTAGGTCTTCGAACAGCACTGTATATGCAAAACAACGATGACAACTATCCGACCGGCCGAGATTCGAGCCTGGTACCTCCAGGTTGCAAGCCCCAGTCGATACGAATGAGCCTCCGGGCCGGTCAGATCCACGTCGCTAGTTGTGTACATTCATTGTAATTGCTAATTTTTGGTATTGTTTGTCAGTGTTGGTTGATTTAATGTTAGTAGTATATTATTAGTTTATTGTTCAATCTAACAATGGGAGCAGACAAGAGTATTGACTCTATGGTGGGAAGTTTACCACTTAATGTTGGGGAATTTGGGAAAAGTTGAAAAGGTTGGCGAAATGTTGTTCACTAGTGTTGGGGAAAACTGTCAAACAGAAACGCTAAGATAGATTTTAACTTTTCTGTTGGAAATAAAAGTCATGGTGTGATTATTCATAATAATTACTTGGGATAAGCCGTCCCACTTGAAATCTTAAAATTAAGATTAGCTCAACTTTCTCTCTTTCCATTAGGAAAGCTCAGAATTTCTTAACTCTTCTAATGGGAATGAGAAAAAGCTAAAAAAATCTTAACCCTTACGGGGATCGACATTAGTCGACAGAATCTGACGTCTGTAGACGTCAGATCCTGCCATCTAAAGTCGATCCCCGCACAGTAAGAGTAAAAATATTTCTATTGGCTGTAAACCCATAACAAAGGTATTCAAATGAATCGGAAAGAGCTAAGTAAGACACTTATAATAATTTCAAATGGAAAAAAACTTTTTATTTCATGGTTTAATAAAAAATATTCAGCGCTTTAAGGGTTGAAATAGACTCAAAATACCGCATATCCTGCAAAGGTAATTTATTAAAGTTGTGTCTCGCTACCGCGACCCTCAATTTTAGGTGGGTGGAAATTACCCATATTCGTTTAAATTTAGACTGAACATTTGCAAATCTTGATGTTTAAAACATCATTTTATTCCCAATAACTGTGATTTAATCGGCTAATAAAATGAATGCAAAACGACTATACTATGATTTCTATGGGATTAATCCCTGGACTAATTCATTTATCACCGTGTCTCACGCCCCTCTGTGGGGATGGGTGCCTACTTTGACATCTTCATAAGAGGCTACGGGGATAGGCACTTACTTTGGTTTCTCTATAAGGGCCTGGGGCTATTACTCCACATAGCTTATTTATAAGGGACTAAAGGTCGTTAGCCTAATTGAGTTTCCTTATAAGAGGCTGGAGAGCGAGTATTTGGCTCTTGTATGAAGGCGAAGGGGTGAGTACCTGATTTAGATCATCTAAATGGGGCTAAAGGTCGGGTGCATACTTTAACGCCTTTACAAGGGCCTGGCAGAGGAGTATTATTTTTTAGGCCAGGAGGGCGAATACTTAATATAGTTCCTATATCAGATTGAGAAGGATTGAGTAAATAACTCAGCTCTTTTACAAGAGACTATAGAGCGAGTACTTCATGTGTCTCATTTTCAAGTAAGTAACAAGTAACAAGTAATTTATTTCTGATGACCTTTCATAAAGATAAGACGGGCGAATACTTAATTTGTCTTATGTATAAGGGCATATACGTCGAGTACTAAAATTGTCTTTTTTATTAAGGCTTGGAGGCCCAGCAAACACAAAACATTTGTCTAACATTTGTACAACGACGGCCCAACGTCTTCGACGTTGGTCCAACATTGTACAAATGTTATACAAAAGTTTTGTGTTTGCTGGGGGGGGGGGAGAGTACTTAGTTGATTTTCTCATATGAGGGCTCGCTGGACCTGTACTTAATTTGTCTCCTTTACAAGAGCCTTAGATGGCTTAATATATACTCTGATAAGGGGCTGGAGTGATGTTCACCTACTCTAGCTCCTTTCTGTAGTAGAGCCTCCACACAGGCTCGACCAGTACCCCTGGCGCCTCCTATCACAACAGCTATCTCATGTTTCAGACTCATGGTCACAGCTGAAACACAAAAATGGAAACATACCTAGAAGCTGAACAGAAATACAGATACAGAAACATACATGGAAATTCGACTTAAACACAAATATGGAAACATAAATGGAAAATCAACTAAAACACAAATATGGAAAAATATGTCTAAACACAAATATGGAAACATGCGAAGAAGATCAACTTAAATACAGATGGATTGATATATATTTTATTCGATGACGTAAAGTCTATGCAGACGTGTGCGTCATTCAAAATGAGCAGTATAAAATATATATGTACAGCAGGGTTAGTTCGTTATAATCACATGAAAATTACCATATGCATGATGTGTAAACTTAAAACCAAACGACATTATGTACTAAAACAAGCACAGGGTAATTAGAATGTTCATCATAACTACTTAAAATGAAATTAAACAGCATTGTAGTGATATGTTCACTTAAATACAAATATGGAAACATACGTCGGAAAAAAAAGAAAAAAATCGTGTCCAACTACAACATAGGACATGACCCCACGACATTCAGTATTGTGATGTGAATGATAGACGTAGGCATATACGTATGAACCCCAATGGCTAACAGCATTGTTTTGTATCAAGATAAAGCACCAAATATTTCCATAGTGATGAATATTTTCATAAAAATCAAACTACAAATATATTTTATCCGTTTAATATCATTTAACTTCTATATAGTTGAAATAGGATAACAATTACTTCAAATGTAAAATGTTCATATCACCTGCACAAGCCTGTAAGATTAGTTTCCATTGTCTATTTCAATAGTGAGGAATTACATGCCACTGTACTGGGGGTGATGGGATGATAGCTAGTAGTAGTGCTTTTCGCCCCCATCCGGGGAGGGTCACTGGGATCTGTTCGGTATTTGCATGCTGTAAGGCATGGTACGGAAGCACTCGTCCATAGCAATCATGCAGCATTCACATGTCTGGCCATAATCTTTGGGCCGATTGCCAATGGCGTACCATGGTTCATCTGTTCAACAGTGGTGCTAATGTTCCTGTATCAGTGTAAGAACTGCCAGTGCAGTGTCGCTACAGTGCATGCACTGATGTTGGCCCTGGTAGCCTTGAAACAACCGGCAATAGAGTGTTAGCCATCACGTTGAGTTACCCTTAGCTATTGTTACTGTGGGACTATCCGACCCGAGGATGTAGGAAACAAATCTGAGTCTCTGGACGTCTGGGCATCAGCCTGAGGGTAAATCCCCTAGACATGTTCAGAACCCCTTATTGGGTGAGTGAGGGAAAACAACCCACCATGCCCTATCACCCCATCCTTACGTCATCATCTGTTCATCATTCATCTCATCGAATGACTGCACTGCTTTTATCATATTACATCACATTATTGCCAAAAAGCAACAATCTACTATTCTGTGAAACTCAATGACCTCGACCTCGTTTGTTTTCACCGAGCTGGCTAATACAATGAAGTATGAGGGAGGGTTCTTGTATAACTTTGTTTTCACCGAGTGACGTCACTGCGTTTCACAGAAAATTACTACTGAACATTATCTTATGTTGTCAATAATATCTAAGTGGGCCTATTATCTTAATTGTTTTTCTTTGTAGCAGCTGCTGTCACACGTGCACCTTAAAGTGTTATTTAAACATTTGCACAGCTCTTACCAAAACTACTGGTCATAAATTGATATCGAGCTACATTACATAGTATGTAGTCAATGACAATAGCAGTGGTTCAGTATCACATGGTTAAATGGGTTTGGATTTGACCTTACAAGCCCAGCCTGGAACGTAGAGGGTTAAGAGTTTATGGTTTGTGCACACGGTTGTGCAGTCCCATGCCAGGGCTGGAAGGTATGGGCCTGGTGGTCAGTGGAGTGTTGGGTGAATGATGTGTGCTATGACCGGATTGTCCCTATCATTGGGTAACTGTTCTGTTGTTCTTAGATCTCTCTGGTTTGTCCATGGAAACATCTGTGATGAGATTTGTGTGCTCTGACAGCCAATATGATTTAACCGCAGTTTTATGGGATGACGTGTATCAGATTGGCTGACACAATTATTTTTTTGTGAGAAGGTGCTTTAGCATTTGGATAGACATCACGTTTTGTGTGCATGTAGATGTAGCTGTTGAAATAAATGAATACAACGTTGATGTGCCTAAAACTGTTTTGTGTCATTTATTGCTCAACTAGCTTCTAATATTTTTCCACAAAATATTTTTCCACAAAACTTTCTGTACAGTGTTTGTTTATTTACTACTATCCTTAAATGTTCGCTATCATCCCTGAGATTTATAGAAGGGTAAGCTCCCCACTTGCACTCCTAGGATTAACTGTCCTCTTTGGGCTTTTTACAGCCACAGGGTATATAATCTATGCATTTTGAGTTTGATAACGTGTACTCAATTCTGGCTTCAAATAAGGGTCAGTCTTCTGACAACCGCAATCAGCAATGACTAGGTAGGGCTTGGTCATTTTGAATTGCTTTTGCCTTTCAATGATTGTGATTATGTCTTCGATCTAAGCCACATAAGAGAATACCAGTTTTGACAATATTTTAGCTAGTTGTATACGCTAAGGAAGGTATTTTATCTGTTTTCAAAATATTCCTTGTTTTCTCAACATCATCATCATCAACATTTGAATCTCACGTTCTGCGATCACTGAAGGTTTCAAAGCAGCTGGGTTGAATGTCAAGCCAACAGCACCTAACTAAATACTCACTGCCCATAGGCCTGCTCAAGGGCAATGGCAGAAAGGTGGCAAATTATCCTTCACAAAACTTTCTGTACAGTGTTTGTTTATTACGCCACTCAAGAAGACTCGTCTACATGCATGGGTGTATCGCTAGCAATACAAGTGTTTTCCAAAACTGCAGAATGTTTATTCTATAAGGAAGTGTAAACAAAAACAAATACTTTGAACAAATTCACTCTATGTGCCATATTTTCAACAGATAAACTACTAATAATTTTGTTCACGGCATTTTACTAATACGATTTATCAAATATATGGTAACCAGTCATCTGAGGATAAGGAGTATACTCAACAAAACATCTATGTTTGCTTATATTTCTGAAAACTAACAAATTCAAAGCTCGGTGTGGATCCAAGCTAGGGAGCACTTATATAGGTGTTCTATATCTATAATTGCTCAGTACAGATCACTTTATATGTATGTCAAGTTCTATGCTTTTAACCCGAAGTGATTTTTTTTTATTTTGCGGCCCCACTAAGTAGAGTGCCATATACTTGGGCCATGGTTGAGCGAGCCTTGTCGAGGGGGTCTTAGTGGCTTATTCTGTTGTCCGCCACGCCCATTGTTCACTTCCGCTCAGGTATTTAAGTTACAAGAAACAAAACGTTTCTTCCCCAACCCCTCATAATTATTCTGTATTGTGACATTCAGAAAAAAACGTCGCTTTCTGAACACTCATGGTCATATCGCGAGGAAGCCCAAAGCCAAGTTTTTGCGCTATACTTTTCGCACTACATGTACTTCAATGTTTCTTCATAGTGCACAGTACCATCATCACCGCAAATTCAGAATGGTAATATATATATATCGGTTCTCAGAAGTCATAATGTTGTATCTGAATGGTGCTTACGACACTTGTGGCTAACTAAGAACACTAATCCTCGTATCAGGTACTTACTGTGAGTTTTCAGGTGATTCGGGATGTAGCGCTAACGTGTGTGGTTACGATGACAACTATCAGCAAACAGGTGAGGAAATAGTGAAACTCTCTCCCTCAAACACATTGGATCTTGACCCTTATCATACAGTAACCCCTTATGTCCCAGTGCCGAGTATATGCGTACATACACCCTCCATCTGCCAGTGGCGCATGTAGCAAAAAATGTTACATAAAACCGCCTTCCCCATACTTTATTGTATTAGCTAGGTCGGTGAAAACATTGGAGGTCAAGGCTATTGAGTTTCACAGAATACAAGTCAAGGCTCAGCGTCGTAGACGATGGGCTAGCATTGGGCCAACAATGGTTCAAAGTATCGTGTTGGTTATAGGTCGATAAAGGGTAACAAGAGGAGGGGTTCTAAACTGGGATGATGTTAATAAATATTGGTTTAACCCTAGTGACGCAGTGACGTCACTCGGTGAAAACAAGGTTATAAAACACCCCCTCCCCCATACTTCATTCTGTGAAACGCAGTGACGCCACGCGGTGAAAACAAGGTTATATAAGACCCCTCCCCCATACTTCATTGTATTAGCCAGCTCGGTGAAAACAAAGGAGGTCGAGGTCATTGAGTTTCACAGAAAAGCGCAAATCACGACAATAGTCACTTTAGTCTGCTTTATAAGCTGAGTAAATCGTAGTTATTCAGAGCTAAATGAGTGTTTGAACATTAATATTTGCCAAATTAATGTTTGGTTTCAAATTAATTACATATGAATAATTTTCAGCCACTTAAAGTTGTGGATCGTGGTAGAGAGACACAAATTCAAATGAGTGAAAATATAAATAAGATAACTTATCAAGTAAACTGTTAATCGTCAATAAGCGGAACATACATTACCAGACAGTAAATTATAATATCACCCACGATAAACGTTGACCCGTAAATGTTAGTCCGACAATAACGTATCGTGTTTGATGGGATGCAGAACGTTATTCCAATGTGGTTTTCTGTTGGGCCACTGTCATCAAAGCTGGTCAAACACCAAGCAAAAATGTCTCTCTCTCTCCCTCTCTCTCTGGTGAATACTCCCTTATGATTAACAAATCAGATGTAGAATGACATGTACTGATGGCACGATATGTTTTTCATATAAATGCATACAGGAAGCAGTCATCAATATGATCAATTCAAAAATGTCAATCGTAAAGATACGCAAAATTGTACTGGTAGGCACAACAAGAGATGTTGGTAGGATGTTGTTTTGATGTTGGCCCATCGTCTACGACGCTGGGCCAGCACTGAAACAACATTGTGTCAGCGTTTCTTGTATATGCATAAGCATATTACGACGTCATTCGATAAGAGTAGGGTTTAGCCCAGACTTCAGCTTCCGTCTGTCGCAATATTGCCATGATTGTTTAGAAGCGAGGTAAAACAATACTCACATTCACCATGATGTGAGAGGGGGGGGGGGGTCCTGGTGTAATGGTAACCCTTTAAGCCTTCGCGATGCATTAAAACATCATTTTACGTCCCTGAAAACAGACCAAATTTTCCCACAACTAGGGGTTTTAGAACGAAAATTTCCATGAAACTGGTTTACCAATACATGGCAATTTTTTCTTTACTTTTTCACCCACATCTAATCATCTTCATCCACTACAAGTCGAGAATTGCGACAGCAATTCGCGACTTGTAGTGGTTGAAGATGACAATGGTAAATTCAGGCTTGGAAGGGTTAAAGCTACCCTCCCACAGGGCGGAGGTCGTGGGTTCGTCCACATTCAGGTTTCAAAAGAACAACTTTCCAACTGTGTCAAATGTCCCATTACATTGACCCATCACGGATCAGCTTGCCCTCTCATCCGTCACACCTCCACGTGCCACTCGGGCGGGGGCCCTAGGGTAGTGGTTAGCACCGCTGCCTTTCACGCCAGAGTCCGGGGTTCGGTTCCCGGTCTCGGCGGTTTGAAAGAAACAAAATTGTTTCTTCCCCATCCACGTGTGAAAGTTAGTATTGTGGGGAGCCTCCGTGACCGAGAGGTAGCGTACTCGGCCTCAGACCGCCAGGGCTCGAATTTCGAATCCTGTGTCTGGAGGACAGTGTCATCTCAATCATCTCACCATCCTCAGGAGGTTCTCCTGGCCCAGTTTAGCCTATATGTGCACAAAGGTGGCCTAAAGCCCGATTCATTTCATTTTCATTTCATTTCCACGTGCCACTCATGCAGCAATATAGGCGGGCAGGTGTATTGTTTGAATCTTGTTTACAAAGTCAAGCCTCAAGGACATACTGTTTAAGAATGTGGTGATTGGCCAGCCGGAAAATTGGGTTAAGCTCATAAGTATCCCCAACAGAACACATTCCACAGTGCAATCAATCGGAGCCACTAGCGAACGCTAGTGGAAGGATAGTGGATCTGATGAATGAGAATAGCTTATTTCAAATTCACCCGTAACAACTCGAAAAATAGATGTAGCATACTCGACCTCAGACCGCCAGGGCTTGAATTTCGATTGATTGATTGATCGATTGATTGATTGATTGATTGATTGATTGACTGATTGACTGATTGATTAATTGATTGATTGATTGATTGATTGATTGATTGATTGATTGATTGATTGATTGATTGATCATTTGGCTTGAATTTCGATTGATTGATTGATTGATTGATTGATTGATTGATTGATTGATTGATTGATCATTCGTTCGATCAATCGATCATTCATTCATTCATTCATTCATTCATTCATTCATTCATTCATTCATTCATTCATTCATTCATTCATTCATTCATTCATTCATTTCTTCATTCATTCATTCATTCATTCATTCTGTACACCATAAAGAGCACTAGAAATCGTTGGATATAAGAGCAAGGCATTGTCCCCACTTCGAGCGTATTTATACCCCATGCCAAAATGGAAAAGCTCTGGGCATTGTACTATTTATACCATAGAAGGGTGGCAATGGCTGTTGCAACCAAATATAAACTATTTAGCTTACTTTGATCAGATTTAGGCCCAGTATACACATTTATGTAATTCTATTGAACACACGCTACCGCATAGCAATTATAATGTATTATTAAACATATGTGTTGTTACCGGTCGTGCAAATATCACTTATTATGAACGTAGCCGAAGTGTTATCAAGCTTGAGGCAGCTTATTATCGTGCAATTATTGGTTTAACCACGTGATCGTGTATTATTATTTAATAATACACGGCTAGGCCTAACCTTGCAAAAACTACATAGCACATGGAATCCTCCTCCTCAGAGTTTATTTATGCTATACTTTCGGGACTACTAAAAGGATTAACTCACGGTTTATTTAATCTTGTTTCTTGTGACATAATCACTGTTTAAGAACACATTTTGACGACAGATTTTATCATATGTGCCTTAAACGACGTTTCAAATGGAGCTCAAGTGTAGGGCCTAGTTGTAGTCTATGTTGATCTGTAGTTTATCTGTATGTTGCTTTAGGCCTACGTGGAAGTAACTCTATGTAGGCCTACGTCACTTGTAGACGGGTTGTGCAGGTGTGCACTTCAGGTGTGTAGGCCTACATACGTGTAGACTTATATATCGTCTGACAAAAATTGACAACTTCCTACAGATCAACCTAAATATTTCCCGCTCTGAATGTCTCCGTTTCTAGACTATAGAACCATAGACCCTGCAACTATGTTGGGTAGGTCTATCTACAAGTCTAAGCCTTTAGTTTAGGCATATGGTACAGATCATTAGAAATAGCAAGCACAACAATCATAGGAGCCACAAGATAATTTGTCATGTTTTTGAAGACGATGAAGAATTGAGAGGTAATGTAGCCTATCTGTCATGACTGTTCATATGTTTATTAAACAGAATAAGACATCGTTGTATGAGAATTGGAACTCGTATCGTACCGGTCAGAGCGTGACAGCACTCGACTGCGTCTCGTGCCGCTACTGCTCTGACCGTTACGATACTCGTTCCAATTCCCAGACAACGATGTATTATTAGATATTATCATATTCTCATTCAATCATGGAACACAGTGTGAATGCTACCAAATTAAGCACTTTCAATTCACCATGACGATCAAATCCTGGTCGAACAAAACACCCAAACCATGGCGTGCCATAGTCTACACAGACGTGGAAATAATACTGGTTGTTAATGGTGATCTATCACCTCTTATATGGTATGAATAATTATGTCCTTATATGGGGTATTGGCTATCATGTGACTCTCTCAAAGGGTCACATGATAGCCAATAACTCCATATAAGGAAACACTTGTGCCCCATCTTGTGGCAACTTCGATTTATTTGTCACAAATTTATTCATACTATATAAGGGGTGATAGATCACCTTTAATATTGCATTGAGCAGTGAACATCCAAACACCCAGCAAACACGAGACATCGAACAAATGGTGAATTGATGTTGGCACATCGTCTGCGACGCTGGCCCAACATCAAGCCATCATTGGCTCGAAGGCTCTTGCTGGCTAGGCAGCAACCAAGACGTTGTATTCAACCTATTCTTGGTTCAAGTCCCTTTCCAGCCTGAATTTGTACAATGTAGTACTTTTTGATATCACGTTGGCAGCTCATCAGGTAATTGTTCAGTCTCTTGCTGTATATCGTGGTACGATGAAGAATTACTAGTCTACAGCAAACATCCAAGAGAAGATGAAACCTCCTTAAGTCTAACAATAATATTTCGGTCGGATTACTACTGGTAAACCTCGGTTCATCCACTCAGAAGCGGATCTAATACAGCTTTTGCCTCAGTATACACTGATGTGGCTGCTACATCATTTAAATGACCGTTTTGCTATGTGTTGTATAACACTTTGTAGCTATTTCATCTCTGGCTTTATTTTATTTGTTCATATCACACAATTTGTCTTCTACTGTGTAGATTTTCAAAACTATAACTCGTGAACTGTTGTTTTCACATTATACTGCTATATATTATTTTATTATATAATTTAAGTTCACTTATATGGTCGTCTCGTCTAGAAGCGATCCCAGCACTGAAAAAAATGAAATAAAATAATTGCCATGGACCCTCAACACAGATAAGCAAATGAAGCAGAATGAGCTAACTAAGGGATTTGTGTTGGTGTCCACGGTTTATACAAAAATATTTCAGCACTGTAAATGCTTTAAACTAGTCAGGTAGTTTGACATTAGACCCAATGCCTGGGATGAATTTAAATATTTCAGCATTACATCACACAGTCAGTAACACGTCTGCGGCTATCTGGGCCTGCCCGTGGGTAAATTCCACAGGCATGCCCAGAACCCCTTATCAGGTGAGTGAAGGAAAACACTCTCGATAACCCACCATGCTCAATCACTCCGCCTCACGTCATCATCTGTGCATCTTCCCTCTACATCTACATATCGCACTGTATTTAGTATGCTGTAGTATACTTTAAATTGGGAGGGGGTACAAAAATGGGTTTTTTTTACCTCAGTCTCTTAAATTCATGCAAAAATATTTGTTGAGGTTGTTTTTTTGCCTGAAGACGTTAAATTGTCATATTTTTGTAACAATATTGTCATCACCTTTTTCGTCTAGTTATTACACAACGTAGTAAGTAAACAATAGCTTTGCCACTTTTAATCTGAGGGGGGGGGGGGCAAAATTATTATGGCAGTTAAAATCGATCTTAGGCCATGAATGCTCACAAGCAGGGGATAATATTGCCTGGCAATCTCGGCCAATTTTATTTATGGCTGGGTGGAAGCCAAGCTCCTTAGTCACGTGACTTTCATGACTGTGTGATTCAGACCGGCGAATAATTTTCTGGGTCAAGTCATAGGGGAAATACAATACTATAAACAAGACTACATCCGGGGAAGTGACCTTTCATTTATGTCTGAATTCGGGGATTAGGCCTACCCTATTTTCATTTAAAAATAACAACTAGTCACACTAACATTCGCCAATTGGGCCTACAAGAGCCTACATGAAGCTCAACCGCGCCGCGTAGTGTGGCTCAGGGAACTAGTCAGTTGGCCAGAGGTGGCCAAGGAGGGTTTCGTCATCACTTAAGCGTGCATACCTAAAACCTGTTTTAGTATATCAAAGGGACCTTTGGGCATAACTAGCACCCGGTTGTCGGCTTGCAGGTGTGTGCATGAGTTTTTGAGGGGCAAAATACGATTTATTACGAAACCGCAAAAAAAATAATTCCGTGAGAATAAAATAATTTATTAAAATGTAATGAAACGTTTTAAAAATGACACAAAATGGACCAGATATATGCACAGTATCATTTAAAATGTAGCTTATAATGAAATAAATCACATTTGTTAAGTAATTGGATCACAATGAAATTTGTAAACGGTAAAGGGTTAAACCGAGTGCTTTCTCTATACAAGTAAAATCTTTGCAATTGATCAAGGATTAGCCTATTTTAAGAACCATAATTCTAGGGTGATAGTTATGTGAAATGTGCAGGATACTAATTTGTTGTGATATACCATGGTCTGTGCAGTCAAAATAATAATATTAAACTCGATAGTATATAACACATGACACTTGGTAAAATCAGAAATAGATAAGAGAGAAGAGGGTAAACCCAATGAGCATTCACCCATCTTCCTTGGGGCCCTCAAAACATTATATATACAAAATACATTATATATACAAAATACATGAAATGAATATAAACAGAAAAAAATAATTTATATTATGTAGAGACAAACATGATGAGCGAAGCACAATAAAATAATCAATTTACTATGGTTCTTGACTATATACGTTAAAGGTAGTTAGCTTAAGATATATATATATTTTATTGGCATGGTTAGTTTGGATGTAATCACATACAGAATTAAAATATTAGGTGGCATTGCCATAGTAAAACACAGGATGCTTTGAAAATGTTGACTACATAGAGTATAATTAACTGGCATTAACCAGATATTAAGAAAGATGTTTCCCGCACCAAAACCAGAGATCAAATAGCTACTATGTATAATAAACATATGATATGTAGTAGCAAAAAAATACTCTGGAAAGCGTAGAAATCTAAAGATAGATAAATTTGCATAATTATGTTTAAACAAGTATGTATTAAAAACTTCATTATCACACGTGTTCCCAGCAGAATCGAGGCGTCAACCCAGCGCCGGTCAAATGCTGGCCAAGTCCGGCACCCTCCCAACACCAGGCAGAAGCCCCGCGCCTGCCAGGAACAATAATACAGCTACAGTATGATTATATATATATACAGGTCTTGTGAAATTACTTGAAATTATCTGTATTTATTTTCTTCCAATGTTTTTTTATTATACAATTGTTTGAATTTAGCAAATGTTTCAGATTTTTTTATATTCTCTGGTAGTGCATTCCAAATAATTACGCCTGTATAGGAAAATGATTTGTGATGTGTTCTAGGAACGAATAATTTGTTATTTGTTGAAGATCTGAGGGAATATTTTGAGTGATCTTTAATATTAGTAAACAGTGTCTGTATATATTGGGGTGCACTACCAGTTACAGTTTTATAGACTAGACTGACCTGTTTAAATTTTACGATTTCATCAAAGGGTAACCATTTGAGCTCTTGAAATATGTGTTTGCTTGGTGTTAAAGGAGGTGCTTCTAATATTAATCTTGCAGCTTTCTTTTGAATTTTAATTATCTTGCTTTGCTTTTCTTTTGAACAAACGCCCCAAACTGAGCTGCAATATTCAATTAGAGGTTTGACATAATAATCATAAAATTTAATTCTAATTTCTAATGGTAAATATTTTCCAATTTTCTTAAGAATGAATAATCTATAAAAGGGGCATTTTCAACCTGAGCAACCTGCATACACCAGGAAAGTGTTTTATCTACATTTACACCTAATAATTTAGTACTATCTACTTCGTCAATCATTGTATTGCTTATCTTTACATTTTCAAAATGGTTGTTAGTCTTTTGTTGAGAATTTGGTTGACTATTTGAGATAAATAACGTTTTAGTTTTTTCTATGCTCAATACCATTTTGTTACTTATGCACCATTTATCCAAACTATTTGCACAGTTTTGCAATTGATCAATTATTTCATGTTTGGATTTGTTTTCTGCACTCGCAACGGCATCGTCTGCAAATAGATTTATGTCGCTTAAGTGTTCTTCTAGAGATATATCGTTAATGAATACAAGACACAGGAGTGGCCCAAGTATAGATCCTTGGGGCACTCCGGATTTAATTTTTAAAGGGTCTGACTTTGTACCATTTATTTCCACCAGCTGTTCCCTATTATTGAGGTAAGATTTAAACCATTGTAGTGAGGCATGATTACATTTGTAAATTTCAAGTTTTTTGATTAATAGATCGTGATCTACTAGATCGAATGCTTTGCATAAGTCTATAAGCAACAACCCAATTTGATTGCCTCTATTTAGTGCTGAGAGCCATGTATCTACCATAAGGGCAAGTGCAGTTTCACATGAATGATTTGCCCTAAAACCAGATTGCTTCTGATGAAGTAAATTGTAGGATGTCATATATTCATAGAAATGAATTGCGACGTGTTTTTTCTAATATTTTAGAAGTTATTGGTAAAATTGATATGGGGCGATAATTGCAAATGTCTTCCTTCGAATCTTTTTTGTGGATTGGGCTAACTCTTGCCATTTTCCAAGTGTCTGGAAAGCACCCCGTTTTAATGCTAGAATTGCAATTTTTTACTATTGAATCTGTTATATAAGGAGCTGTTAATTTGATAAATCTAGCACTTATATCATCATGCCCTGTCGATGTGTTCCCTTTCATCTCATTAATGTACTTGAAAACAAACTGGTGACTAATTAAAGGAATTTTAAAACAATTATTTGGAGGAACTCTCTGTTCAATTAATTGCTCAAGTTTAATTGGACAAAAAGTATGAGTTTGTTGTGAAAGCACAGTGGCATATTTGGCTCCAATATTTACAAAATTATAGTTACATAAGTTGACAATATCTTTCACATTTTCTGTAATGATTCCTTTGTGTCTAATTTTATTTATTTTATCATGATTGACATTTTTAACTCCCAGGTCATTAAAACATTTTACTAATTCACGTGGGTCATTCTTACATGTATTTACATTTATTACGAAGCTTTTTGTATTCAGCATTATTATGTATCTTTTTCTCAAAGTCTCTCCGACGCATGATGTTTACTATTTCATTTGTAATCCAATTAGGTTGTTTTTGTCTTAATTCGCTTTGTTACTCTAGGACAATGATTGTTGTTTATTTGATTAAACACTTTAGTCCAGAGATTTACAACACCATTTACATAATTTTCAAGTTCACTAAATTGGTTCGGAAAGTCAGTATGCAAATACATGTAAAATAGATGCATAGAAATAAAGTTAGAGAGACCAGATAAGTATACAAAATTATCATAAATATATATACTGTGGCATCAGCTTTTAAAAACAAATACATTTTCAAAGCCGACTGTTCTTAACAAACCAATAAAATATGATAAACTAGTGACTCATAGTTTGTCACTTCAAGTATGAAACACGATACTGTGCTCTTGATATGCAACATACACAGAAATAACATACATATTAGAATGTTGGCAATTCAGTAAAACATTGAACTTCCATGTTTGAATCTACCATATTATCCAATTAGCAAATAGGAACAACTCATCTGACGTCTGACACAAATACACCGCAAATTAATACATTTGCTTGAAGTACACATACAAATAGACATAGCTCTGGGCATAAAGTAGGCATAAGCTGACATATCATGGGATGGTGAATTCAGCAATTGAAGCTAATTTGTTTACTATAATTTCTAATACACACCCCAGCGGGCACAGTCATCCTCTTATGTGCTTTACAGGGGTCCGGGGCTATGCTCCTCTAGAAAAAATGTCAAAAACTAAGGCTTGAAACGGTGCTTTCTGGATAAAAAAAACATACAAAAGCTCAAATCAGTGGGGTTTTTTTGGGGGGGGGGGGGTACTGAAGGGAGGGCACCGCTCCCTCTGGATCAGCTACTGATGGGTTGCATAATTCGATTTGGCTGATAATCATATTCTTCTGAAGATGATATGAACCTCCTATGTGCAACCACCTTCATTAAAAGGCCACTTTAACTGTGTCGCAAGGGTGGCGTGATCAAGATCTGCTGAAGGCAGGTGAAACGTTGCGATTGCAATCGTTTCACACTAAGTTGCAAAGTGAGTAAAATTTAACCACAGATCTGACATTTTAGTATCCTAGATCAAAGCCATTATGATGGCATGATATAGCTGTATTATGGATATACGTGACAGTTAGATATCCGCATATGTTATTATATATTGTGAGATATTAGTAATATAATTGAGGGATGTATTGCATATTATAATTTTCTATATCAGGCCCGCTATAGTGTGGACATATGGTATTGTAATATCAGAATAAGATGTCATGTAAATATCAGAATGTCACTTTGATGTGACGATATGGCATTAAATATATTGATATATATAACCCTCATTTCTTTAATGTGGCATAGACATAAGATGACACCAAGGTCATTTAAGTTCCATTTCAAGGCCAAGGTAAATAAACTTGTTCTTCTTGCGTGGCTACCGATGATTAGCATTGTTACGAACTTGGGCAAAATAATGGCTAAAAAAAGATTTTTGAAATTTTGTAGCTGAGTGAAAGGCCACAACATTTTATAATTAAATCTCATATTACAAAGTCAGTTAGATGACTGTTCTGTCATCTAAGTTAAGCAGCAATTTTACTTCTGTCCTGTATGGTACAGAATCACTAGTACACAACTAGCATCCAAGAAAAGCTACAGCCTCCGAGACTCTAGCCATAATCTTCATGAGCAGATGGCTAGCAGCAAACATGGATTCTTCCATTCAACAGCAGAGCTAATGCAATTTATACATATATGAGTGATCATTGAGTGTCCGGGCTCTCAGCTTGTCTGGCAATAGCGTGTTTGATATCAGGTGAAATGCTTTGGCTGAATGGAGTTTTCCTCAAACATTGCTGCTACTCTCGGCACTCTCTGATCTAAGGAGTCTCCAGCTGTCTCAGAGTAAAGCCCTAGGCATTCCCAGCACCAGTTTTTGGTTGATTGAATGAAACACTTTCAATGGCTCATTTGATCTCATTGTGGCTCGAAGCCTAGTCGGGTCGAATGTAGTTACAGTTTCAAAGACTGCAGGCGGCGGGCCACGATGGCTCGTTCACTCAGCTTGTAGCTCTAGACTTAGAGGTACTGGGTTTGATACCGGAGGGGTCATATTTTTGCTATCAAGGCTGTGCATATACATAGTGCTCAAAGCTGCTCCGAGGCATGGAGTTTGCAGTGCTGTCTACCGTAGTGTGTACTATAAAGAACTTTTAAACTCACCCAATAACAGTAGGACTTAGTCCGGTTTTGGGGCTTCAGTCTGTCGCGATACTTTACAAAAAAACGAGCAAAATTCACTCACACATTCCAAGACTCCAGGCATGCCCAGATATTTTTATATGGTTAGTTGAACTTGAAGGAAGACACAATAACCCACAATGAAAATCACCCCACCCTTGTGGCATCATTTGTTACAAAGACGTGTAGTTTAATTATTCAGAGCTACATACATTTACATTTTCAATCATTTAGCTCCACATTAACGTTACGATTTAACTACTGAGCACCAAAAGTAAAAAATAAAAATAATTAATCTATTTTTAACCATTTAAGTGTAATATTCACAGTTTGAACCATTCATCCTTTAGGGTACTGGGATGCTTGCTAGAAGCAGTACTTTTTTGAAAGCTTATTAGGAAGTTAACCCTTTAACCGCCAAATTATTCAATCTGAATTTTCACCCACTTTAAGTTGTGTCTCGCTGACGCGATCCACAACTTCAAGTGAGTGAAAATTATTCAGATTTAACAAAATGGAGGTCAACTGTTTTCAAATATTGCTGATTGATGTCACATTTTATCTTTGTCACTTGTTTAAAAGGTGGTACTTAATGCGCTAATAAAAAATGAAAACCCGAATATCTGCGACACCGGCGGTTAAAGGGTTAATACTTTTATTGCATTCTGTATAACATGGTACGGAATCACCAGTTTACAGAAAAAAACAAGATATCTTTGAATCTTGTCATAATATTCATGGGCAGCGGAGTTAATGCAGCTCCCGCTCCAGTGATCACTGGCATGTCTGTGGTAGGGCCAATAGAAGAGACGTCGAATGTTCCGACTGAACAGCCAGTTGCATGGAAACAGGGTTCAGACAATGTGAACATATCCTGGTAGGCGGCATCACAAGCGTGCTGCACTGTTGTAAACGAGAACGAGGCACTCACATGACTGAGCAGCAAAATCACAACAACATTATTGTAAAATGGACCGCAAAGTATGGCATTATCATTTCGTGACTTATAAGAATGAGCTAGCTGAAAATCAGACTATGAGTCGTATGATCATGAAGAGGACTGTGAGATTACTGCTGCATGTGCCGAGACGGTGGGTCCCCTGTGGCTGGATGCTGAAAGTCCCTGAAATCAGCAAAAATTGTTAGAATACCTAGCCTAAATTGCACTGTAGCCTTGGCCTGAAAAACGTTGTTACGTATAAGATAAAGCCCGAGGAGTTCTGCATTCTCAGCTGTGAAAAGGGTCGAGGACCAAGGCCGACGCCTTTTCAACACCTAAGGGACCCCAAGGGTTTCAACTGATTTAAAACACATCCGACTATAATGAGGATCACTCATGATCAACAGCTCGGTCACACCTGACTGATTATAAAACCATTAAGCCTACCATCATAATTGGTCCACACTTGGTCAAAAATAACTCTCCATTCCTCGATTAGATTGTCGTGGTCGAACACAGAAAATAATATAGTGGTGTTTTTTTAATATGAGATAATGATTTGAGATATGAATATGATTGGTTGAATCAGTACAGCATGTGTCATGTGAAAGCCCTAGCCGCCCTAGCCTTGGCCAACCAGTCAGTTATTAGTTAGTCTAGACCTGTACATTTAGCAGCTAGCTGACGGCATCGCAAACATGGCTGAAGTTAAGCCCAGTGAGGCTAGGACTACTGCGTATGGCTACTGGTATGACTGGTCAAGACAAAATGGTCTTCAGGTTTAGAGCCTTATTGAGGCAAACTGGCTACCCACTAGAGTTGACCGCCTTTCAGTTAACATAAGCGATTTCGACCAGAGTTCTGTGTTCATGTTTTATCAGCTACACCAGTGCAGTTTCATTCGCCCAATATCGTAAACCACTATATTTGCCATTTAAAACATTTTACTGGATATATTTTTTTTCCACTTTCAATCAATTCACTATTTCGTGCAGCGATCTCCAAGTGTATTTTTTTGGAAAATTCCCATGGCACGCTATGTTGCCCACCGTATTTTCAACATTACATCACACAGCCAATCACAAGTCTCCGACGATCTGGACTTGTCTTGGTGTAAATTACAGAGGCATGCCCAGAACTCTTTATCTGGTGAGTGAAGGAAACACTGTTGATAACCATCAAAACCCTATCACCACACCCATACGTCATCGTCTGTACATCATACATTCTCTATCTACAGATCCAACTGTTTTAGCGTATTGCGGATTCATTTATATAAATGTTCCGGTTTAAAATGAACCTAATCAGCAGTTGAATTTACTTACAGTTTGAGTCATACATGGCTACATAGAGTTATCTATCGCTAGATTACATCGTGTTCAGAACTGCCTTGCTAGAGTGGTAACTAAGGTCCCACGTTTTATTCGTTCCATTCCTATTCTAAAACGATTACATTGGCTTCGTGTCAAGTTTTGTATTCATTTCTGCGAACTGTCTTTAGCACAGTTCGCAGAATACATAACATCAAATATATTTGTTGTTCCTCGTATAAAAACTAAGACTTGGCCAAGAGCTTTCTCTACTTTTCGCCCAGCCTTATGGAACGCCCTGTCTGTGCAAATAAGTGATGGCGAAACAATTTTAACATTCAGGAAATTACTTTGATCTCACCTATTTGATCTGTCTTTCCCACCCCAGCTCCTCAGCAGCCCGGCTCCGATGTTCCCAAATTTCACGTTATATCGCCTACCGTCGTTGCAACATTACATCGCACAGCCAGTCACAGCCAGTCACAAGCCTAGGTTTATTTTGGGTTAAATTCCAGAGGCATGCCCAGAACCTTTTATCAGGTGTATGAAGGAAAACAATGTTGATAACCATCCAAGCCTAGTCACCACACCCTTACATCATCGTCTGTACATCGTACATTTGCCATCTACAGATCGCATTGTTTTTAGCATATTGCAAATTCACTTGGATAAATGTTTCGATTTAAAAGGGAAGCTAATCAGCAGTTGAATTTACTTACAGATTAAGCCATACATGGCACATAAGGCTATCTATAGCTAGATTACAACGTGTTCAGAACTGCCTTGCAAGAGTGGCAACCAAAGCCCCACGTTTTATTCTTTCCATTCCTATTCGAAAACGATTACATTGCCTTCCTGTCAAGTTTCGTATTCATTTTAAAATATGTAGGCCTACAATAACTTTCCGAACTATAAAAGACAATCAGCCTGCATATCTGGCTGACTTGCATGCTCGTCCGAAATGATCAAAATATCTACACTCCATAAATTCAAATAGATTTGTTGTTCCTCGTATAAAAACTAAGACTGGGCTAAGAGCTTTCTCTATATCTCGTTCATCCTTATGGAACGCCCTGCCTGTACCGATACATAATGGCGAAACAATTTTAACATTCCGGAAATTACTTAAATCTCACCTATTCGATCTGGCTTTCTCACTCCAGCTCCTCAACAGCCCCGCTCACTGTTGACGAGCCTGGTTTGGCCTCGATTAGAACACATGATCACGCTAAGGAGTTGGGTGCCATAAGCTCGGCTCGCTGAGGATATAGAAGTTTTATTGATCAGTTGAAAGATGGAGTTACAGTTTCAGCCACTCATGGCACTTTCGCAGCTCATTTTGGTGACGTTATATCTGTTGCATGCTGTATGGCTTGGTACGGAATCACTAGTCTACAGCGAGCATTCAAGAGAAGCTGCAACCTACTTGAGTCTGGCCATAATCTTCATGTGCGAATTGCCCAGCAGCTCACACTGATTCCTCAATTCAACAGCAGAGCAAATGAAACTCATGTTTATATATCAGTGATCAGTGAGGGCGGGGGCCCTAGGGTAGTGGTTAGCACCGCTGCTTTTCACGCCAGAGTTCGGGGTTCGGTTCCCGGTCTCGGCGGCTCGAAAGAAACAAAAAATTTTCTTCCTCATCCACGTGTAAAAGGCAGAGAGGTAGCGTGCTCGGCCTCAGACCGCCAGGGCTCGAATTCCTCATCCTGTGTCTGGGGGACAGGGTCATCGCAATCATCTCACCATCCTCAGGAAGTTCTCCTGGCCCAGTTTAGCCTATATGTGCACAAAGGTTGTCTAAAGCCCGATTCATTTCATTTCAGTGATCAGTGATGTTTCCTGGGTTGGCCTTTAAACTAGTCCGGCTATAGAGTGCTTGACATTAACCCACATTAGATCAAATGCTTGGATTCACCCGTCAACTATTGTTACGCTGGGGACTCAGGCCTTTTTGGGGGTAAATCTCCCTTGAATGCCCAGAACTCCTTTTTGTGTGTGTGCAGGAAAACACCGTCAACAACCCACCGTGTCCTTATCACCCCACTCTTATGTCATCATCTGTACATTATTCATTCTCCGTCTACAGAATGCACTGTTTTAACATAATATAACGTTTCTTAAATCAGCTCCTTGGGATGACATCAACTTTCATCAACATCAACATCATTTTGTAATGAAGTAGTGTGTCCCCCAGATCATGATTTTTTTCTTAGTTTTTAGATTTAAAAAAAAAATTTTCATCAACATTTCTATGAACCCGCTTAAAACCCAAACAAATTTTTTGTATACCTTAACACTTGCTAAAGGACGGTTGAATGTTCCTACAGCATTGGGCCACATGTTGATGCCGTCGGCCCAGCGTTGGGCAGACAATAAGTGCTGCAGGTGTATCCCTCCGTGTCCTGAATATAAGACACCAATTAGCGGCGATTTCTTTGATCTCGCCGTCTAAGACGTGGGAATATGTGGTGTAAAGTGCTGTATATTGCTGACTTGTTTTGTTTACATGGCAATATACGACCTGGAAATATAGCTATTTCACTCTTTTTTGGTGCTTTAAAATTGTTTTATGACTTTTTTGTATTTTTAGTTGAGATCAGTAGGCTATATAGCTTCATATAAATTAAATTTAAAAAATTGACAAAATTGAATCGTTATCTTTAGCCAACTATCCGTGTCCGCCGTGCCATCACCCATTACATGCTAGTAATGTACGGTATTGATAAAGAGCTCATTGCTTTAGACCAGACTCGGCCTCCTGCAATGATATGATATAGAGCTCATTGTCTGTTTCTCTCTTAGGCCCTGTTCTCCATGGGAACGGGAGTTTAACCATTCTCCGTCAACCATCGACCGTGTTTATCTGTCAGCCTGGATTGCAACCAGCAATTGATCAAAAAAATTCCCGATCGTTTTCGAACGATTCAACAGCAAATCCTTAAAACACTGTGTGTTTTCAAGTGATATAAATGTTTTTTACCGCCAAGGTTGTTATCCTAGTTTTGATCATAGGGACACTAGTGAGATCATGTCGGTCTATTGATCTTGTGAGGTCATACTAGGTTAGACCAAGTCATGTCTAGTGATAGGCACTTATTTTGAAAGATCTGCATTTTTCTTCACTTGTTATTCCCTTAAACCTTTTACCGCCGGTGTCGCATATATTCGGGTTTTTATTTTTTATTATCACATTAAGTACCACATTTTAAATATGTTAAAGATAAAATGTGACATCAACCAGCAAGATTTGAAAAGAGTTGACCTCAAATCTATCAAATCTGAATAATTATCACCCACTTGAAGTTGTGGATCGCGTCAGCGAGACACAACTTCAAGTGGGTGAAAATTCAAATTGAATAATTTGGCTGTTAAAGGGGTAAAGCTCAGGTTATCAGTACACTATATTCAAGGACAGGACGTATAAAACACTTGTAGATGGTGTAGGTTTTGGTGCCCTATCATATGTTAATTTGACATACATAGTTGAGTAGGCATCAATATTCTAATCACAGGCTATTTGCGAATATCGCCTGGCTCATTATATTTTAAATTGGCATTATAATACTATGTTCTAACATTAAATGAACTAACCTGATTATTTAAATGTTAAAGTGGCATATCCCGACAATATAATGCTATAAATCATGCTTTCCGGGCTTGTTCAGCCAATATGAGTGTTTTTACCCAAATATATATATTGGCCCACTATTTCTAATATATTTTCACCCAGTATGAAAGAAAATCAATGCTTAGCATTATTCTGGCTATAGATCACAATTTTAGCTCATTTTTAGATTTATTATCAGTTAGATTTAGTATTAGATTATTAGTTTAACTGTCCTTATAAAATAATTTATTTTTTGACTGCAGACCCTCCCCAAATCCGGAAAAAGACGACGCAAATACGCGGTACGCAGCGTGTACGTTGCCTATGTTGAGACTATGAGTATTTAGAATAAAATATTTTCATATATCCTGCAGGAATTCATCTCATAAAGAAAACACCATTGACTGATATCAGCTACATTGATCGCACTAGTATTTCGGTGATTTTTCACAGATGTCTCAACAACTTTAGAATCTTTTTTATTATGTGATGCGGGTAGATCTATATCTTGTGACTTGAGTTCTAATTGACATAGAATCACAATTTTGGTGTCTACACCTATGTTAATGTATACACCAGAATTGTGATTCTATGTCAATTAGAACTCAAGTTAAATTTCCAGCTTAGGATATCAATAATCATGATAATTACTTCTAGACGATAACTGCATGATAAAAGACAAAAATAGCTTTTATCACCATACCCGTCCGCATTACTAAAACATTTGTATTATTTTTATACAATGTCAGGAAACATAATTTGGTTTTCAGTATAGACACTGCGATTTCACCGGCGGCCATTTTGATTTTTCTCCGAAATCGTTATTAAGGAAGGACACAAAATATGTATAAGCGGTTTCCCTAGATTTTTTACTCTGACAACATAGGTGTAGACACTAAAATTGTGATTCTATGTCAACTAGGAAAAATGGAGTTCTTGTTCAAACTAGATTGTCATGGCACCATTTTACAAATCTAATATGGCTGTCATAGGCTGTTCAGAAAAATGGAAACATTGGTTTTTAGATTCAGTAGATATCAAAGCTTTAAAAAATGTATAGCTTGCAATATCTCCACGAAATATCAACAAAACTATAGCTATAGACATCGTGAACCCGACTATTAGGTACTCCCACTGAATGAAGTCAACCTTTACTGCGTGTTGTAGGCCTACGTGACTAGATGGTAATTTGTATAATTATTAACTTGTTATTATGGGAAAAATCCCTTCTCGTGGCTATTTATAGACAGCGTCCTACCCATGCGGATTTTGTAATTGACCGGCTCTTTAAGGGCATTTCCACGAATTCCAAGAAGGTCATGGTTGATGGTGTCGAACGCAGCCGATAAGTCCAATAAAATTTGGATGGCGACCTGTTTGTTGCTGATTGTCATTAGAAATCATTTTGGGCTGATGGCAGTGCTGTCTCTGTATTGAGTTTCTTCCTTGTACACAGACTGCATTTTCTGAAGTAAATTATTTCATGATAGATGAT
>OZ024905.1:7002736-7007736 GCA_964017125.1 Flabesymbios commensalis
ACTTGTGGTGACCTATCATATATCTTGTTACATGTCAGTCCGCAGCCTTTCTTTTGTAATTTTTATATTCGCATCACGTTCGCACGTGGTAGGCACTTGGTAGGCTAAACCATGTGTTTATTGATGTAATTCAAGATAAAGAATCAAAGTGACGTGCGTGTAGAAAAGTCACGCTACAGAAATGGAGAAACACACAAACATCGACCCCGTCATTATTACAGCTTACAGCAAACCCTTTCAGCGCGGGGACCGACTTAAGACATCAAAATATGATGGACGTCTGATTCCGACGCCTAAAGTTGATCCACGTAGTGGAAGAGTAAGACCGATAACATAGGTATTCAAATGAAGCAGAAAGAGCTAACAAAGACATTTATAGGGACTTTAAATTAAAGAAAAAAATTGGTCTCTTTGGTTTATATAAAATAATTCAGCGCTTGAAGGGTTGAAGGTCTAGTGACGTTCATGGCCGTGTTCAGCTTGCTAATTTTCTACCTCAAGCAAGAACATTAGAAGGAGGATTATGCATTAAATTAGCTACGCTGGCATGTTTGGATTCTCTATTTAACATTTGCAAAACTTGGATTTTAAGCACACATTTCTTCCACAATAAATGTGATTTAATTGGCTATTAAACAGATTCAGAACGACTCTGACTTAGCGCGTAAGGAGTTAAACAATAATATGCTTAACTCGCCAGGTATAATATGTACACGAGGATTTAGAGTGCAGGAGGGGGCACAGGCTTGACATTCCTCAGTCATAATGATGAAAGTGGACCATTATACATACGTTATAACCAGTTGAGTGATAAACATTACTATAATTGTTTTGAACTTGCTTTATTAATTAATTTACATTTCAACATCAAGACATGTTTTCTTTGAATTCAAACAATTATGAATAATTTTCAACCACTTGAAGCTGTGGGTCGCGGTAGCGAGACACAACTTCAAGTGGGTGAAAAATTAAATTGAATAACTTGGCGGGTAAAGGATTAATTGTAAGCTCTGAGCGCCGTGAAAACTATGTGTGGAACTTCAGAATGTGAATCTCAAAAAAAAATGTTGACTCCAACCAGTCAAACTGTCAGGTGTCTGTACATTCAGAAGATGTACATACATGTAAGACACTTCTCGTATTATTATATGCAGAAAGTTTGAAGGGCAGTGTCATCTCACTCATCTCACCATCCTCAGGAGGTTTTCCTGGCCCAATTTAGCCAATATTTGCACAAAAGCGGCCTAAAGCCCGATTCATTTCATATTACAAGAGTGAAAGTTGGTTAATTGATTTTGTATGTCTCCATCTTTAACATGTATAGGCAGCAAACGAGCTAACCGAGTCAGTCATTCGTTGAATTATTTAACGAGAATTCGTTAGTAGAACTGTCCTCTGAAGTATAAGATCAGAGACAAAGAGCTTGGCTTGATAATAATATTATCATACGAGACGGTGAACCAATACTTTAACCGCCGGTCCAGATTATATTCAATTTGTCTCCATTCTTTTTATTTAAATACCAGCTTTTGAACATAAAGATACAACGTGACATCAATCAGAAAGATTTGCAGATATTTGATCTCTATTTTGCTAAATCTGATTAATTTTGAATTACTTGAAGTTGTAGATTGCGTCAGAGAGACAAAACTTCAAGTGGGTGAAAATTACAATTAAAAAAATTGGCGGTTGAAGGGTAAATGTTGGTCCAACGTCCTAGACGGTGACACAACCTTAAACTAACATTGGGTCAACGTCTGGTGTTTACATGTACTGTGTGTTATATTGCACTGTGGTTTATATGATTTCAGACGCTATACGCTTACTGTGAATATTGAAATCTAACAATCTTGACTTCTCAGTTAAATACAGGATCGCACGCCACTGTTTCGTTACTTGGTCACGGTGGATTGTCATCATTGATTGCTGTGACTGAGACGCTGGTGATGGCGGCGATGATAACAGTGGTGTAGTACCCACGGCGGCGGCGGCGGCGGCGGCGGGGGTACAGAACCGTCTACCAGACCACAACAAAATGGATTCCAGGAAAATCTGACCAAACTGACCACGATTACATTTATTACCTTGTTTCCCATGACATTGATAGAGATATTGCCTACCTGCTGGTCTGCCTTTTGCCACTTCCTCTATCACTGCCCGCCTTCCTGCCTGTCTGCCCGCCTTCCTGCCTGCCTGCCTGCCTGCCTGCCTGCCTGCCTGCCTGCCTGCCTGCCTGCCTGCCTGCCTGCCTGTCTGCCTGCCTGCCTGCCTGCCTGCCTGCCTGCCTGCCTGCCTGCCTGCCTGCCTGCCTGCCTGCCTGCCTGCCTGCCTGCCTGCCTGCCTGCCTGCCTGCCTGCCTGCCTGCCTGCCTGCCTGCCTGCCTGCCTGCCTGCCTGCCTGCCTGCCTGCCTGCCTGCCTGCCTGCCTGCCTGCCTGCCTGCCTGCCTGCCTGCCTGCCTGCCTGGCCAGGTTGATAATGACTGAGGAATAAAAAGTAAAGAAAATAGTGAAAGATGGATTAACAATAATAGTTTGGCTGATTGGTGGTTATATATGAAGGAATCGTTCATTAAATGATAAAAGCATGAGCTCAAGAGCAGTCATAGAATTGTCTGTCGAAAAGATATAAAATAAATTTAGATACATATGTTATCTTTTCTGGTAATTAAGAGTTGTAGTCCAGTTACTGGTACTGTGCACCGTAAAGTACCCTTGAAGTTATCCGACAGTAGGGCATAAGACTAGGGCTTGCTGTCGAGCATCACTAGCTGCGACAATTTTGAGGTACGGTAGCTCGGCAAATGTTCTTCGCTGATTAACAACACTGATGTCTCCTTCGTCGACAAGTTATCTCCCTTACTTGTCTGAGACGGTTGTAGAGGGACATTCACAAAACAACGAATATGGTTATTGGTCTCCTGAACAATAACATCCTCTTTGTTTAGTTTAGCCAGCATACTTTCATCTTGTAGGTGTCGAGCATTTATTCTGACCAGAGCATCAACATCAAGCGTATGGTGCAATAGCTCTGTGTCTGTTGCTGGCTGCATGCAAAAAGAGTAGATCTGTCATGTGACTATTTTGACGAGTATATGGCCTATTCCTTTTGGGGACATATGTATTGTCTGCTAATGCTGTTTTTCTCTTTTCTATTTGTTCAAGCTTAGTTTTGTTAGATTGTAATTGACATCCATCATGTCATTTTGCCTTATCTGCCTATTCAAACACGTATTTCTGATTGTTCTCGCTAATCCTTGGTCTTGGTCCTGAAAATGTATATTAAAACACAAATATCTTTTTTAGGTGAACTGGTAATGGTGATATTAAAACATGTTAATTCTGGCGGCCATTTTAAAAAATGAACACCATATTGAGATAAACAATATTAATTTAGCGTATTTGTAATTTTCTTTAGTGTAATCCTTGGTCCCGAAAATGTTTATGTAGACACCAAGATTTTTGTTCTAAATCAATTAGAAACGAAGATAGTAAAGCAAGTATATTCTGGCGGCCATTTTGAAAAAAGTGACTGCTATGATAGTCAAATATTAAATCGGCGTATTGATCATTGTCTTTTTTGTAATCCGTGGACCAGAAAATGTATGTTTAGACACCAAGACTTTTTTCTACGTGAATTAGAAACTGAAATATTGAAACATGTATATTCCGGCGGCCATTTTGAAAAATTGCCACCATTAAGGTCAATGGTCAAAATTCGCGTATTTGTGATTGTCTTTTTTTGTAATACTTGGTCTTGAAAATACATATTTAGACACCAAAATCATTTTTCCAAGTTAATAAGAAACTGAGATATTGAGACATGTAATCTATATTCTGGCGGTTAATTTGAAAAATGGCCGCCATTTTAGCGAGTAATAGGAACAAACGAATACACGATTTTACGAATCTTCAAAACACGTCTTGGGCAGCCGAACCGTTTGTCATATGACAGATTTGTAGTTCGGTCCAAAAATGCGTTTAAGTAATAAATTAAATTATTTATTCACCTGAATAAAAATATTAAATGCGTCATAATATGAAAGCTCATGCAACATAACATAAAAACACAAAGCACCATAGATTCAGGGAACCTCCTGGGAATCTGGTAATTGCCACTATAGACGTATCTGTGACGTCATAACGACAGAGGCGGCATTCCCGGGGGAATCCCTTGAGATCCACAAAAGTGTAATACATGTAACATAAGATGATATTGTACCAATGCTGGCCCAGCATTAGATGAGCACTGGTCTAACCCAGCAAACACGATACATTGAAACAATGATGTTTTAATGTTGGGTTAACGTCGAAGACGTTGGGCCAACGTTAAAACAACATTGTTTCAGTGTATCGTGTTTGCTGGGAAGGTATCATGCTTGTTGTGATATCAATGATCATGAGAAGGGAACCGTGCAGATACTTGTAAATACGTTATCCAAATTTGTTGTGTTGGCCCAACAACACTACAACACATGTTTCTGTATTTCTGTGAGAGTGGTGACTGAGAGTGTGAGTGAGTGTGTGTGAGTGATGACTGAGATAGAACATGATGTAGATATCACATAACGTGTGTGATAACAGACAAATAACATGGTGTGCTGACTATCATGTAATACTAAACAAGGCCACCGTGAGAGGCAGGCAGGCAGGCAGGCAGGCAGAAAGACGGGCAGGCAGGCAGGCAGGCAGGGCGGGCGGGCGGGCGGACAGGCAGGCAGCCAGAGAGTCTGGCAAGCAGGCAGGCTGTAGTCAGCTCTCTCTGTTTTCTTTATTCCATATTCCTCGACCTGACCTGACCACTAGCACCACAAACACCACTAGGTGGCGACACTACTGCCAGGGTCACCGCCGGATGGCACCACCTGTTTCTGCTGTATCACGTGACCTAGCCGTCACGTGATGTCTCAGACGAGTACACGTGCACTCTCGGTATGAGACACCTTGTCCAGGCCAGAGACTTACATACAGCTGACTCTCGTCACAATAGTTCCTCGAATTCC
>OZ024905.1:7012736-7033734 GCA_964017125.1 Flabesymbios commensalis
AGCAAGGACGTTCTTGATCTGAGCATCCCCCGACCGTCATATGACCTCCCCACTGAATAATGATTTTAGTCTCCGCAATTGAGTCTCAATATTGTTAAAAGATACTGGCGCTATACAAGTCATTATACTTATACTTACAATTTATAACAAACAAATGAATAGCTTTAAATCCGCCAGAAAACGAGCCTTGTGAAATGATCGCTCTAAAGAAAAAGACGAATATATAATTTAGTCTTAAAATAACACTATTCCCTTGTTGATGTATGTGATCTATGACATTCTTTAACACACCATGTAAGGCGAGAGAAAGCAGTCGAAACATTGAAGCAATGTCACGTTGCTGGTAATGTTTCTGAGAATTACACGGCTGGTGATCATGATGTCACGTGTCTGGGGGTCACTCGGTGCATAACAATCGCGGCCTCAAGACGAAATCACCACCTGGAACGAATGCTATATTAATGACGGCTCATCTTATACAACGCTGTGCCATAATTAAACCAACATTGGTCTGAGGCCAAAAACAAGACCTGCAATGAATTCTGGTTTAATGACGGCCCACCGTGTACAACCCCGGGCCAGCCATAAACCAACTTTTGTACAAGGTCAAAAAACAAGACTTTGAATCAATTATGTTTCAATGACGCCCCACCGTCTACGACACTAGACCAATATTAAAACAACATTCTTTCAAGGCCAACAAAAATAAGACCTGGAACAATTCCTGGTTTATTGAGGGCCCACCGTCTACAAAGCTGGAACAGCATTAAGACACCATTGGTTTAATGCTGGTTTGATTATTTCATTCATTTGGTCGACGACGGTAGTCCAACATTAAACCAACACTGATCCACGTTTGGTGATCGCATGTGAAATCCCGAGATCAATACATTGAGCACAGAACTGGAAAAAGAGACCTCGTTAGAAAGGACTTCTTCCAGAAGAGGACGTAGGTTAAAGTAGGACGTAGGTAGGCAGGTGACCAGGGGCCGCGTGCACCAAACAGTCGCAAACGAAACGTTGCTCGTAAATGGATCGCAAAGCAAACGTCGTGTGCACCAACTACATCGCAAATATACGACTGGTGCACCAAATAGTTGCAAACACACACGTGTCGAATCTGAGCCGCAAATGAACTGTAAATTTGCGACTGCTGCTGAGGTGGCTTAAATGGGTCGTAAACAAACGCAGCAACTTGGAATTGCATTACTAAGTACTCTAATGGCTCTTCAAAGTGTTTTTTTGGAGCAAAAATAAGATAAAGGTGTAAACATTGTAAAAATCCCACAGTTTGACGGTGATGAAATGTAAATTTAGATTATTCACAAGGAAAGAACACACACACACACACACACACTTGAACCACGAAATGTCGGCGTTTATTATTAATCAATCAATCAATCAATAGTTTATTCAAAACAGCAATAGGCTCCTTGGAGCCTGTGTGCATTTACAAAAAACAATGTGCAAAAAAAAACAGTGTGTGCGTCTTGACAAGGAGATAAAAACATATAACAATAATATTTCATACTATGGTTCAGTTAACAGTTTTAAACTTCCAAAAATAAAGACAGCTAATTTAGAAATAATACCACAACGATCACATGTCATAAGCTCAATAAATTTAGACATCGTTGTCATTCCTACTCTATGAATCCCTCACAGAATTTTGCCGATATGCGACTTGTTTTTTTTTTCACAAATATGGTTTGAGAAATGTTCTATAATTATGTATGCTAAAACTGGCATTTGCCGTTACTAGCCTATCGCAGATACTTCAAGCACTCAAATGCTGTTTAATTTCCATTAATATCATGAATATAAGAGATTAAATGACAGATATATTCGAAATTAAAACAAGGAGAAGACAGCTTCGCTGATTTCTTCAGACATCTGTCATTAGGTCTTGCTTGGTGCAAACGCGGATGTCCGACGCAATGGTCGGTAAGCTTACAGATTCTGTGGTAATATTGTGTGAGATTCATAAACAGATAAACACGCATATCCAGTAATAAACGCTAAGGTTACTAAATATTGGCATAATAACAATAATAATAATAATAATAATAATAATAATAATAATAATAATAATAATAATAATAATAATAATAATAATAATAATAATAATAATAATAATAATAATAATAATAATAATAATAATAATAATAATAATAATAATAATAATAATAATAATAATAATAATAATAATAATAATAATAATAATAATAATAATAATAATAATAATAATAATAATAATATTAATAATAATAATAATAATAATAATAATAATAATAATAATAATAAGAGTATATATAAAATCATTGTGAAGATAATGTTGACATAATAATATAAGACTACAATCAATGATTCGACGGAATATTACATTACTGTCTGTTTATTTTAGTATTTATTATGTTGTTAATTCATCGCATAATACGGTAATAATTGTTTAAGACCTGTGCAATGATTTAAAACTGGAATAATACTGTGTCATCAGGGGCTCATCCAGAAGTTAGCGAAACGTTAGCCTCCTGTATGTTTTCTTGCAGTTAAGGGATAAAGGAATGTCTTCATAGCTATAACATGGGGGCTCGGGACAACACCCGAGAAGATTTTCAGTGCTAAAATCGAAACGATTCCCAGATAATTAAATTGCCAAATGTGATCAGATCCCACCCCTCTGGATTCGCCATTGGCACGACCTTATTATCGTCAACAGTAAAAGTACTGTATATCTTAGTATAACAGTAATATGAGAAAGCTGAGTATTGACTTACACTGGGTTGAACATGGGAGTATAATCCATGGACATCAATAACAAGTGATTCTATGAATGTTAACACCCCTCCTTACATTCTTCATATCACTTAGTGTTATTTTTAGCGCCTATCGTAAACCCATATTTTTTAAACAGGTGCTGATTTTTGTTAGCAACATGACTTGTATAATGTTTCAAATTAGTGATTGGAAAACAGAGCATTTTTACCCATAATGTGATGCAATCAGGGATTATTCTTTAATTGTTTATGTTGTATTTGTTATTCAAAGAACTAACTGAGAGCGTAGTCCTTGCATGACGCGCTATGATTCGCCGGCCTTGTTGAAAAATAAGTATTACCCAAGCCTACAATGTGGGCGGTATCGAAATACAAAATTTGACATTATTTAAATATAAATTAAAAACAAATTATGCTGCTTTTCATTGCATTTTGTTTATTTACAAGATAGTATTATCATTATTTTACAACTTATTTGGTTCTTCATGTTTAATAATTAGTAGCTGGGTGTTGTATTTTGCTGCCATACTTTTTAGTAGGCCTACCTCATACCATCATCACATCGCTTATTATCTATAAAAAGAGCGGCTCAACCAATGCTGCTTTAACCCTTTGAGCCCCCACGATGCATTAAAGCATCATTTTAGACCAATGAAAAAATACTTGATTTTTTTATCACAGCTAAGGGTTTTAGAAGGCGAATTTCGATAAAATTGTTCTATGAATACATAGTAATTTTCTTTAATTTATCACCCACATCAAATCATCTTCACCCACTACAAGTCGAGAATTGCGGCAGCAATTCGCGGCTTGTAGTGGATGAAGATGACAATGGTAAATTCGGGTCTGAAAGGGTAATGTTGATACACCGTACATAACACTGGCCCAACCTTAACACAACGTTGGTTCAGCGTTTTGAGTTTGCAGTGAGAAACCGCTGGAGTTGTGACACATGTGTTATTGATGTACACTGGAATTGACTCGGTCACGGTTTCTCATATATTCAGTGAACACCCTCAATTTTGAACCCGTGGAGGCTTAATATTGGGACAGCGTCGCAGACGGTGTCCCAACATTGATCTAAAACAGGGCCTATGTCACAAGATATCCAGTTATCAAGAGTCACATCAGCTCTTTAAAACACACCACTGCATTATTTTCTTTTCACCGACCACTACATTCTAAGCCGGGAATGGAGAGTCATTGTTGATTAAGTAAAGACCAATTATCATGGTAGGCCAATGGTGCTATAATCAGTCAGGTGTGACCGAGCTGTTGATTATGAGGGATCCCCATTAAGGTCTAGTGTGTTTTAAGTCAGTTAAGACCCTCGGACCGCTACATTCTTAGCTGTGGAAAAGGCATCGGTCTCCGGCGTCAGCCTTTTCCACATCTAAGAATGTAGAGCTCCGAGGGCTTTATCCTATACATAATGGTTCAATACTGGCCACCGTCTCTGACGCTCACCAAGCATTGATCATCAACAGGTTGAATGACGCATGTTTATTGATAAAAATAAGAAACTATGACAGAATTCACCACCAGGGAGCTGGGAACCTATGCGGGCTGAGATTAAGGACGCTACCTCTCCGTCGCGGGGGCTCCCCCTACAAAATTATATCTATGCGTCCCAGGAAACACAATATGTTGACGCAACGTTGTTTTGAAGTTGGCCCACCGTCTACAACTCTGGTCAAGCATCAAAACAACATTGGGTCAACATGTTTGCTGTCCACACACCTGGGATTAGACCTAACATTCCCTCAGAAGCTGGAGATCAGAAGATTTAGAAAACAAACACAACACCAGGTTAGGTGACCACTCCAGTATACACACACGATGTCACACAAACACACACACACACACACACACGTACATAATGATGTCAAACACAAGACACGAGTCACTTCTCAGAAATTCAACATAAATATGTACTACAGGCAAACAACAACCTAGAACTCATGAATGGCACGACACATTGAACCAAGGCTAGCCTAATGTTGCCCTAGTGTTGTAAACGGTGGCCAAGCATTAAGCCACCATTGGTTCAATGCCTCGTACAGCATTTGCTGGGTATCCCGACATAAACTACATACCTCGCGTTCATCACATTCCATCCATAACTCAGCAATATTTGTGTCTGGGAATTTATTGTCCAAATACAATACAGCGTCCTAAGCTTTAACATGAAATATTTATATATAAACAACAGAGACCAAAAGGCTTATTCAATTTGAAGTCATCATTAATGTCTTAGTTAGCGCTTTCCGTTTCACTTAAATACTTGTGTTATGGATTTTTAAGATCTTTATAAATATTTAATTCTCTCAGTGCGGGAACCGTCAGATTCTGACGTCTAAGGTCGATCTCCGCGCTCAAAGGGTTAACCCTCAGTCACTTTGACATGTAATTTGTTTGCTGTAAATCCTACCATATAACGCCGAATTATTGCTGCTTAATCATTTGTTAAAATCATCGTACATGTCTTAGTTAGCTATTTCTGATTCATTTGAATATCTATATGTTATAGATATACGGACGTAATAACCATTTATTTTTTTCAGTGCAGGGATCGTCTTCATACGTCAGAATCTGCGTCTACAGACGTCAGATTCTGACGTATAAAGACGGCCCCGCCCTGAAAGGGGTACAGTGCATAGCATTATGACCCAATTAAAAAATAAGATATATCGAAGTATATTAGCACCACATAAAAATACCAGCCAGAAGGTGCTTATTGTGACGGAATATGTCATTTACAATCAAATAATGTTATATAACATCTGATGGACAGCATAGAGCTCAAGAGCTCAATTGGTTATGCCTGTCCTGTCTAAGTAGGGGTCGTGTAAAGTTACCAATGCTCTAAACTAAGATCTATCTTTTAATTTTTTTAACAAATCCACTCGCACCAAGTATAAATGCTTGTAGATGAAGCAGTTATATATAGTATGTACTGGCCTTTATTATAAATATTGGTAAACATTCTACTGATATAATACAAGGCGTCTATTTGTCATTTGCTGTCCATTTATTTCTCATTTTTTTACCATCCAAACAATATTTTTAATTTAAGGCTTACATTTTTCGGTCTTAATAATTTTAAAATCCACGATTAAATTTCTGGGAAACTGACAATTTAACTTTTGATTGCTTGGTACTTTTATGTATTAAATGAGTTTTATTTTGTGCATAAAGTAGTAAGAACCACGTGTGTTATTCTGGCTCTCGACCAATGAAATGATGATTTAGCCTGTCACGTGGCGAGATCAACCAATCACTCCAGTCATTAAGCTGTTATCTAAACTAGGGGGTAGAATACCGTACTTGGGTTGATTCAGGTTATTACACATTTACAATGATCATAGTAACACATTTCCGAAAAAAATCAACATCATTGATACTAAGGCAACAAGGAAATAATTAAAATCTCGTTGCTGTGAGCATATCAAAAATGTTTATCTTTATAAGTATTTTGGTATACTTCATGGTAAAAAGTGTCAAAAGTGCGCAATAAATCAGCGAAATCTAGTTATTTACTCCGACTTTGAAATAGTCTCCCGTTTTCATTATTAGCTTCGCATGTCAATTGCGTGAATCTGTTTCCGATTGTTATTAGGAAGACGAGAAAGATAATATTCCCACAGACTTACCTCCAGATAATAATAATAATAAAAATATATAAAAACCTGGCGTCATGTTGAGCTGGAGATATCCCAGCAAACACAATACATTGACCCAATGCTGGGTTAATGTTGACCCGCCGTCTCCGACGTCGGCCCAACATTAACCCATCATTGGGTCGATGCACCGTGTTTGCTGAGATACGTGGTTTATATTACTGTGCATCATAACTACCCAGCAAACACGAGATATTGACCCAATGTTTGACCAATGTTGATCCAACGTCGTAGACGGTGGGCTTACATTGGTCAAGCATTGGGGCAATGTCTGGTGTTTGCTGGGCATGATCATAGTAACAGCTAACACATCACAACACACATGAGCCAACGATGGGGTAATGTTGGGTCAGCGTCGTAGACAGTGGGCTAACATTAACCCAGCATTTTTTGCTTGTATGCTGTTTCACAGCAGTCACATTAACATCAAACACGAACCAATGCTGTGTGAATGTTGGCACATATTCGCAGACGGTGGACCAACATTCACTCAGCATTGAATTATCGTTTGGTCGGCCCCGATCGATGGTTCATTTGTATCGACTGGGGCTTATAACCTGGAGGTACCGGGTTCGAATTCCGGTCGGGGCCGGATATTTGTCATCGTGGTTTTGCATATACAATGATTCAAACTCTTCAAAGGCCTGTACGGTGTACGGTACTGACTGTGGTACTGTTTACTATAAAAAACCCATGCAGTCATTCAAAATGATAGTAGGGCATACATGTAGTCCCGGCTTCGGGCTTCGTTCTGTCGCGATATTGCCATGATCGTGTAGAAAGCAGCATGAATCAATTTTTATTGAATGATCGTTTGTTAAAATCACAGATACCATTGGGAGTTGAAGCTTCGATTAATATTGGGACAACATTATAGACTGTTGACCAACATCAACTCACATTTGGTCCTATCTGCCTTAAATGATCGTTTGCTGAAAGCACAGTTATTTTGCTAAGGGGATATTTTGATAAGCATTGCGCCAACATTGTAGACGGTTGGCCAGCATTAAAACATCATCGGCTCGACGTATGGTGTTTGTTGTGTTAGTTACTATATATTCTTTTTTATATTTAATTATATATTCTATATCATACAATAGCCTTAATCACTGGGATAATATCATATCAAGTTATATCTCACAACAGACTTACTAGTCCGGCAGCCAAGTCCCATATTTTGCTCTAACCCGGACTTGGAGTATATAGTTTTTTTCTTTGCAAAAAATTGTTGTACAGACCCCCCACTTGAAGAATCCAGAGGGTGTGGAGGTGTCACCCTTGGGCAATTTTAGTTATTCACGTTTTTTAAAATGGCCGCCAATAGCCTCAGTGGAAATGTAACTTTTTCACTTTCTGCACTAGAAATATGTATAATACCACTTTTCCAACTACATTGACCACGATAAACTCATTATTGACATTATTTGTTAATTCAGAAGCTTAATTCGGACATAAATCCAAGATGGCCGCCACCACTACATTGGCAATTCACATTTTGTATCATTAGAAGCATGACATTTAGGTACAGGTACCTGGTACCGGTATACAACTTTCCAAGCCTACTTCTGACTTTATAAAGGTTATCACATTTGGAGGCATAGCACTAGACTCTAATATCTGAATATAGACTAATCTAGGCCTATAGCATACAATAGTCCCAATACAATTATTTTCTCCAAAATATTGGTCAGGCTTCAAGTTCATCAGTTCCCATATCAAGACATTGACAAATTTAAACTGGTTTGCATGTCTGATCTGATGCAGCTGTTGGCAGATATTGCCAACAAGAGCACAATTTCAAAGATTTGGGTAGATCTCCTAATAAGACCAGTTATGATCATGATAATATATATGTGTAATGGGCTGAACGGGAATCAGATTGACTTTTACATAATAATAGCTGCAGTTGAACAGATGTTACCATACATGCTTTGCGCCAGGAAATAGTACATGAAAGGTGAACACACAATGCACCATGATCCATGTTGTTTCATCGCGTCAAATTATATGAGTTACGGGCATAGTCCTGGGGGGGGGGGGGGGGGAGTCTTAAAGCCAGGTATGTAGGCCTACAGACATGGTCGTTTAGCCTACATTTTTGCGCAAGACTGGATATTATGGTCTTCAGAATATGGATGCCAATGTAACAATTCAGATTCAAAATAAGCGTAAAGAAGAGTTTTCAACAAGGATTTTAGATGACTCTAAAGACTGGTTTTCTTCTCGAAAAAAAATGCACCACCAGTAATATAATATCACTACATGATAAAAACTTAGATAGAGCTATAGAAATTGGCATAACATTTATGTATATATTTGAAGCTAGTTGGTCTGAAGGTGTTCGCGATTCAATCACCAAGCACCAAGCAGATTGTAATAATTAGTTGGGTTGGAAAACCGTTGAAACTTGGTACTGAAATGGTGTATGACCCTGCAGTAATTTATAGGCAGGTTCTTGAGCTTCAATCAAGTCCCAGAAGTATCAATATTAATTATATATATTGGTACACGAACTGGCTCCATTCGCAACTGCTATGTTTGACTCTCCATTTGAAACGAAGATAACTAAATCAAAGTGTAACCTTAACAAATTCAGGTAGAAATATGTCGTAGAACTGTGAATGCCACTAGCTTTGTGGACAGTGGTTCAGTAGTGATGTGGACAATAGCTTGGCCTACTAAATGAACTGTCGATGACTTCACTACAAAATTTAAGTCATTTCTTTCTACTAAGCTCATTCCCGTCAATGTGTATGAGTATCTAATATTGAATAATGCAAAGAATTCAGCCTTAATGGAAATGCAAGATTATGCGGTCCACAAACTGGTTAGCAATGCACTTCTTCCTGCTCAAAATGTGATCCTCACGGTTAGTGAAAATTAAATACAAACTAAATCAGAGCCATCATCAAATAGGGGCCTACATTGAAGAGGATACAGTGTTCCATGACCTGTACAAATCGAGACATCAACTTGTAATCACTGGTGATGATAATGGGCCAACAGAAAGTAGCCATGATGATATAATACTTAGACCAGATGTAAGCACTTCGCACGAAGAATCAGAAAATTGTTATCAGGCACTTGCTGTGCACTGAGGAAGAGGTAAGTCATGGGGTAAGTAGTGTAGTCTCAGATGACACAGGTGTTTTTATTTTGCTTCTGTGCCATTTTGGTGAAATTCTCAACGGATATGTTCATGGAATCTCCGATCTGGAATCGCAACATCTTAGATATAAAAGTTGAGAAGTACAAGCAAATTTCACCTGATAGTTATATTGGTCGGCATGTCATATCAGTGTACGATACATGTACAGTCACCCGTTGGTATGACTGGGAAAGGTAACTGCACTGAAGATAAATACGTGTTCAAGCTGGTTATTCGTTTTGTCGCATATGTGACCAAACTCAGTAAATCACAGACATTTTTGAACAAACAACTACATTTATGGCACCATGTTATGGTCTAGCCCTGAATACAAGGCTATCCGCCAAGCTATGCAGCTCCGGCGAAATAGACATGTATTCAGGTCTAGTTATGGTCAGCCACAATTCTCTACCATGACAGAAGGTTTAATCAGTGGGCATAATCAGTGGGCTGGCAAGCAAGCACCTGACCATTGCCCCATAACTGTGCTCATTGCCTCCAAGAACAACGGATGCCTTCACAGGAATACTTTAAAACAGTACATCTACAGGTACAGCTTTGAAAATATGCTCTAAAATCCCCTCCTAATTTGGACCCAAAAGACTTTGGCTCGCAAAATGGACGGGTTTCGGACGGGTTGCCAGCGGCGTACCCTGGTTCCTCCTCTCAACAACGGTGTAAAGGCAGTTCCGCAGGCGCAGGCACTATGCGCAGGCACTATGGTGATTTAATTCCCCGTGCAGTGCAATAGGTTATAACATGTCCATGTAGCACCGACATGCAAAAATGATAATCATCCATTCGCAATTTTCTGTGTCTACAATTGCGATACACATTGTGGAAACAACTTCACACATACATAATGGTCATGATAATGACAAGGGCAATGATGACTTAAAAAATATTTATTGAAGAAACATATAAACACAATATTATATATTGCCATAGTGTTTCCACATCAACGTTGAATATTAGGCCTAAATATGTTAGCATAATATTTGGTTCAGTTTGATCCTATATATTGCTGCAAGTTGTCATTTTGTGTGTCTCCATCAGGATACTGGGATGATAGCTAGTAGTAGTACTTTTGGCCACCACCTGGTGAGGGTCATTGGGGATCTGTTCTGTATGTTGCATGCACTAGTCTATAGCGATTATCCAAGTGACGCTGTGCAGCCTCCACGTATCTGGCTATAATCTTCGGGTGGATTGACAGCGGTGTACATGTACCTTGATTTCTCCACTCAACAACGGTGACAATGCAGCTCCCGCATCAGCACAGGCACTGGTGTTGGCTGTGATAAGGCTTTAAGCTATCGTCAATAGAGTGTTTGACATTGGGTCTATCACTACGGATGAATGGAGTTACTCTCAGCTAATGCTACTCTGGGATTATCATACCCGAGGATAGCGGAGCTGTGTTTTGTATAGCTAAACCTAAGTCTCCAGACCATCTGGGGGTAAATCCTCTAGACATGCCCAGAACCCCTTATCGGGCGAGTGAAGGAAACCACTCTCAATAACCCACCATGCTCTGTCACCCCACCCTCACATCGTCATCTGGACATCATGTATCTCATCAATGGACTGCACTAGTTTTAGTGTATTACAAAGTCACTTAAATGACATTTAAAATAGGTGTCAAAAAGTGGCATTAAGCATTATTCTACTACTACTACTGTGTCTCCATCTGCCTGAGGCCGGGTACATTAAGTAGTCAGGTTGTCCATCTACATGTATAGTATGTCTGTACGGCCATCTCCAATTCCTCCTGTCGGTTTATGCAAATTAAGCTCCGCAGCTGAGGCATAATCGTTGGTACCTTTTTTAGTTTTTAAAGTAAAGTTATGATGTTCGGTGATATTAATGTACGTATAGGCAGGCCTACAATTTACAATGTTCATGACAACTGAGGTCAGAAGGTATAAACAGTCATTATAGATTGATGGTAATTATATTTTATATAGCCCTTCCTAATTATATATATCTAAGGTGGTATATATGGTGAATAGGCTACATGAGCATTTGCCTGTATATCGTTGCTGCAGTAAATATTTTTCTACTAATATTATTACTGTTCTTACGTTTTTGTTTTGATCGTGCTCTCATAATTTATATTATATATGATCTCGCTTAATCCACGTACAAAATTAATCCACAGAGAACGTTTGGCTAGCAATGTAGTTCCACACTTGTTTCTGTTCAGAAATGTAGGGCCTACTTGTTGGTTTGGTTGAGTAGTGGCGGCCATCTTGGACTTATGCACGACGGCGACTTCTATATTGAAAAATAATGCCGGAAATGATGTTCTCGTGGTCAATTTAGTTAGAAAAGTGGTATTATACATATTTCTGGGGCAAAATGTGAAAAAGTTATATTTCCACTATGGCTCTTGGCGGCCATTTTGAAAAAAACGTGAATAACTAAAATTGCCCAAGGGTGACATATATACACCCTCCGTAATCTTCAAACAGGGGGTCTGGGCAGCAGTATTCTGCAAAGAAAAAAACTATATACTCCAAGTCCAGGTATACCACCATGGCTGCCGGACTATACTTTTAAAAAGGAGTAATCCACAAATCAGAAACATGCATAGAGTGGTCTATTCTTGATTTATTTAACCATGTTTGGTGTTTTAATGTGGAATTGTAAGCTTACTGAACAGATTTAAATGTTTTTTTTCTAAATATTCTCCAGAGCTATTTTGTCTGTCTGCCAAACTAGAAATATTACCGTAACCTCAGAGTCTCTGATAAAGTTTTTTTTCTCTGTGGGTTATTGTTGTATATGGTCTACTTGAACTTTCTAGTGTGGGTATGAAACGATCACCCTTGGCAATTTTTATAGATCCAAGATGGCCGGCAAAATGGCTTCCGCTATGCAAATTATACTATAGTGTCCTCTAGTTATGCTATAGAGGTATGTAATACATAAAAATATGGGGGATGCTCTGTTGAAATATCCAGACTAGATAGCTGGATAATTATTATTTTCAGAGTTGTTGGCCATGTTAGGCTTGTTATATATATGTTATGTATATAGATATTAGTCAAGTTGTCAGCGCCATAATTCATGTAATGAACCTTTTTAATTTGTTTTCACTTGTTTTCACTTGCTTGCATTGTGCAAACTTTGTGAATATTTTTTTAGAAGCTAATTTGCATAATTCACCCTAATTAGCATACAGTGATGACTCCATCCACGGGGGCCCTGGTGCGGTTGTTAAAGCTGCCTGCTTGGAAAATCGGAGATCGCGGGTTCGAATCTCACTCTGGCCTTTATAGTTTCAAATAAACAAAAAATATTTCCTCGCTCACTCGTAAAGATTCATCGCACCATCATCAGGAGATTCTTCTGGCCCGGTTTTATGTAAAATATTATTATATTCATATTTAGGATTAGTAGCCGAAATCGAGACAGATGTTTATACAAATTAGAGCTCACCATACACACTGATACTGACACCACCACAATATGGTACAGATTATATAACTAATTGAAAACACACCCCAATTTACACAACACATCTGTGGTTGCTACTACAAACACGATACTTATTTGTCAACCCATCACTGATGCTGTCAACAGTCAGTGCTAACACATTAATAATATTTTCCTCCTTGTTTTCGTCAGTTTTTTTCACTTCTACTTATTGAAGATGAATGATTAAATTGAAATTTATGTCAATTTTGCGGCATAATTAAACCAGGAGAATATGTTGTAGATGGTAAGTGCGCTACCTTTCAATCACTGATGATGGCCAATGTATTGAATATTTGAGTGACGGAAAATAAACATTTTTTCCATGAATTTCAAATACCAAGGGTGGGAAACGAAATCCAAATCCATATGAATCATGTGATATAAATAGTCAGATCCATAAAATAATAACAAATCTCACGAAACAGGTTTGACTAATTGTTTTTTTATGGGTCATGATCTGACAATATTAACCTTCTGGATATTCCTGTTAATGTATGAAATCGGTGTCACTGGTAAACCATTATCTGATTATAGGTGTACACGCCAGGACTGGAATTTCGAATTCTGTGTCTGGAAATTAAATGAATCGGGCTTTAGGCCACCTTTGTGCACATATAGGCTAAACTGGGCCAGGAGAACCTCCTGAGGATGGTGAGATGTTTGAGATGACACTGCCCTCCAGACACAGGATTCGAAATTCGAGCCCTGGCGGTCTGAGGCCGAGCACGCTACCTCTCGGTCACGGAGGCTCCCCACAATACTGACTTTCACACGTGGATGGGGAAGAAACATTTTTTGTTTCTTTCATCTGTGTCTGGAGGTCAGTTTCATGGCATTCATGTCACCATCAATAGGATGTTATTCAGGCCTAGTTTAACCTACATGTGAACAAAGGTGGCCTAAAATCTCGTTCATTTATTTCATTTTTATAGGCGTAGAAATCCAAATATTTTACAGTTATTCTAAGTTGTGGTTCGCAATAGCGAGATACAACTTTAACCATCTGACAATTAAATTAAGTGGCTCTGAGGGTTAATTAACTCATTGTGTCACGTGACTGGATGTGAGAGCGTCCATTGGTCAATGTTTAAACATATTGCAAAGCCGGCTGATAGGTCTTCAAAACTCGATATCAGTCCATAAACCTGCAGCTCTACCTTTACCTTTACACTTTCCATGTCAGTTGTCACATGACATAATTTTTTTAAAAGATAGGCTGTTGCAATTGAAGTTCAGAGTCATCGGTGTCGGTGTCGGCATCGGCGTCGGCGTTTATATTTACCGATAACTTTATATCATAAACGATAACTTTACATATTATATAATAAGTTTATTATATAACTTGCACAAATATGTTCTGCATGTTGCTAATTAAATAACCAGTCATCCAAGTGCAACAATGGCTGAAAAAATCAAAATGGCCAATTTATTACGATTTTTTTTACATTTTAGGTCGCGATAACTTCAAACAAATTGTATGTTTCCAGCTGAAATTTGTTCTGCATATTGAAGGTTAAATTAAACACGTAAAAGACTAACCCTAGAGTTTTAATGTCATGTTTATCTGAGTCGCTGTTGTTCAGGATATTATCCAATTCTTCCAACTAATACAAGTAATAATATACTAGCTTGACCAATCGGGCGGCCGATAACTGATTGAATAGACCAGGCATTGTCCACGAAAACAACTCGCTTATTCTATTTATAATTATCGTGAGAACCTGGTCCAATAACTATAGGCTTGATCGTTCTGCTGTTAATTCTTTGTTTCAACCTTTTAAAGCTGGAAATTGCTGACGTAATTCCCATCTTTAAATATGTTTGTTTTTTCAAATAGACAGCTCCCAGATTGAATTATAAGTTTACCTGAGTAGGCGTGTCAAACATAAATTATATTAACAATCTCAGAGACTGTTTCTTTGACTTGGAATTATCTTGAAAACATCCGTATACGGGCCTAGCAGGAAAAGCGTGTTTTTACGTTTTGTCAAAGTGTATACGTCGGTAACGTCAACATGACGACAAACGCATATACGATATTTCTGTATTTTCGGTTGAAATTTTAAATATTAAGAAAAGCAAAAGCACAGGTGAATTCATTCCGACATGAGAAACAAGCAATGACAATGATATGTGATATCGGAGATCACTTGTATTGTAAAGGTCAAACCGAGGTCATGTAGAGGTCACGCAGAAAGTGAGAGAAAAAAGACAAATACAAAATAGATATGTCAGAACATGTTTCTAGTACGGCTGACACGGATGTAGCCGTAATCTCGGTAGAAGGTACAACTTTTTAGGAGCTGGTTATCTCTGGAGATTTTTTTAAAGAGTAAATAACTGAAGTGAATCGGGAAGCTCACTCAACATCCGGGGATTTTATTAGAGCTATTAGGCCACTGTGTATAATTGCTCTGTTTTAGATCCGAAAAAATCCAAATTCTATTGAGGGAGGGTGGAAAAAAACATTTAAAAAAAAACATTGAATCTATTCAAAATTTCTGCAAAAGTTAATGAGGGCGACGAAATAAAAAACAACTTTTGACCTATTTTTAAAAAAGTTAATGAGGTCGACGAAAATTACAAGCCAAAAAAAAATAGCTGGAAAAATAATCGTTATATCTCGAAATTAACTTTTTTTCTTGCGGAATGTTTTTTTATTTCCCGAAATTGACTGTTTTTCCGGTAATCGGCAACAATTTAATACGCGAGCTGGGCAGAAATGCGCGGCCTAAATCTAATGTGCGCGCTCATCTAAAACAGAGAAGAAAAAATAGTGGCCTAGGGCTGAGTTGACAATGTCAGCCTTATACAGTAAAAACTTGGAGAAAAATTATCAAAACGCAGTTATGTTTTTCAAAAGCAAAGTTACAGATCAAAGCAGCAGACACACACCAGATGCGGGATGTCTATGACGCTGGCCCAACAGTTAGCCAACATTGGACCAGCGCCTGGACAGGTATGGCCCAACAAACTAAAGTAATTGACCCAATGCTGTTTTATTATCGGCCCACCGTCGACAACGTCAACCCAACATTAAAACGAAATCAATTCAACGCCACGTTTTTTCAGGGTAGGTGATGAGCCAACATTGTAGGCGGTTGGCCGACATTAAAACAACATTGGTCTAACGTCTACACAGTGTTTGTTGTGCTAGTTACTATATTATCTGTGATATATCTGATATATCTGATATATCTGTGTTATCTCACAACAGACTGGGACACTGGAAAGGTATTATATCTTATTATATCTCACAACAGATATACTCAAAAGAGTAGTCCACTGTGTACAAAAAGCGGGACACATCTGTACCCAGAAAGCACCACGCTGATTACAGAGATATATGCAGCTGGGGTACAACTATAATCAGAAACAGACACAGAGTGGTATAGAGCTTTGATCACATGCACGGTATACAATTATAGACAAGCAGTGTCATGTATTAGAGCTTTATTAATATGATAAAACAGTAGATCGTAGATATTATATATGAAAGACAATGTTTGTTATCTGAAAGTGTGATTGCAGGCATACTGAACAAATTTTTCTATATATTCTCCAGGGCTATTGATCTATACATACATAAATACACCATCTGAGCGATAACGTATTCGCCAGATAGCTCATGGCATTAAAATTAGATATATTATGCTACATTAATCATACATCTTATGGCACACAAACAAGACATTTATGCCACCTAAATGTGTTAACAATCATGGCTAAACTAAGTTAATATAAGTTCAGACTAGTGATCCATAGATATAGTCAGGAAAGCAGTCATCTTTATCCCGCCTCACAAGTGTGAGATTATAGTATTATAACCCCCAAAAATACATATACATGTCAGAATCAGAAACAATCGATTGTCTTCATTTAAAATATTATTATCTTTATATCTAGGATTAGGAGACCCAAACCATAAAGATGTACTAATAACAACTTACCATACCCACTGATAGTGGCGGCATCATGATATGGTACAGATTATAAAACTAATTGAAAAGACTCCCTCATTTACACAACACATCTGTGCTTGTTAATACAAACACGACACTTTGTCAACCCATCATTGACGCTGTCACAGTCAGTGCTAAGACATTAAAAATATTTTTCTGTTCTTCTATTTTTTCTACTTTTACTTACTGTGTAGGCCGGCCACGATGACCGATTCATTCCGGCTGAGGCTCAAGACACAAGACGTTGATGCAATGTTGGTTTAACGTCGTGTGTATGATGGGTATATAGAGCTCTAAACGGTGCAAAGGCGTGGAGTGGGTGCTGTTGTCTAGTCTATAGTACTGTGCACTATGAAGAACATTTCTTTGAGAGTATCTAGAGTTTGGGCTTCCTTCTGTCGCGATATTGCCATGATTGTGTAGAAAGCGACGTTAACATATGGTAAAGTCATTTTCACTCACTCACTTATCAAGTATGAATGCAATAATTGGACTTCATGTCGAATTTATGGATAAATTGGACCGGGACAATCTGTAGAAAATGGCGAAAGCGCTATGTTTCAGTCACTGAGCGAATTCAGAATCTATCCAAATCTATAAATCATGTGATATAAATTTAAAGAAAATCCCACAAAAAATATTTGATTAATTGTTTTTTAGGGGTCATGATATATAATTACATTATTCTCTTTGGGTGTGTTCTTACGTATGACAACGGAATGTAGTGAAGCTGTTGATTATGAGGTATACACATGTATCATGAAGACTCATCCACTGAACAGATGGGTCGGTGCATTGTACATAATCAACAAAAGCTCTTCATTTCCGTCTTAGAATATCGTGGCCGGGTATGTTTATGTCAGTTAAAACCCGCGTACATCTTCATTTTAGACATATTAGTCCTCAATACATTAACTGCAGTCAATAATTGTTTATTATATACTGTAGATCTGGTAATATTCGCGATGTTTTATTTTTTGCGAGAATTCCAAATTCGCGAATTTAAGAATCTCGCAAAATTCTTACTATATCAGCGCTACCTATCATCGAAATTGATAATATTATTCGCGTATTCCAGACTTCGTAAAAAGTTCCAAAGTCACATTTTCGCGAAAATTTCATCAAGAAAAACTTACCAGATCTACAGTATGTCTAATATGAATCCCTGCTGAAGTTGCTTTCGCAAAATCCAGCTTCAAATGACGTGATTTTTTTAAGATACCTCTCCCAGATTGAATTCTTAGTTTAGCTGGGTGGGCCTATCGAACACAGGTTATATTACAAATTTCAGTGATTTTGATTTGAAATTCGCTTGAAACCTTATATATGACTTAGCAATAACCCACCAGTATGCCCTTGCAATAAAAGGGTGTTTTTACGATCTACGATTTACGTTTAGACGGCGGTATATCACCATGGCGACAAACGCTTATTTGACTTCGCTGTATTTCTGTTTGGAATTTTTAATACTGAGTATTTAGAAAAACAGAAACACTGGTGATTTCATCTCCACATGAGCAACAACCATATGATATTTGACCATGCTAAGTGATATCAGAGATCACGTGTATTGTGAAGGTCAAACCGAGGTCATGTAGAGGTCAAACAGGGAGTGACGGTAAATAGACGAATAAAAAGTGGGTATGTGAGAACATGTTTTGTGCGGCTGTCACGAATGGGACCGTCATCTGGGTAAAAAGTACCATTTTTATACAAGCTGTTGATCGCCATGGATTTAAAAAGCCTGTAAATAATTGACGTAAATAACTAACGTAAATAGGGTGGCTCACTCAACATACGGGCGATTATTTTAGAGTTAGAGGGATGTGGCTCACTCAACATCCAGCAGGCATTTCATCTTGATTTGACGTCAATTTGATATCAATCAGACATCAACTTGTCAATTTGACATCATTTTGACGTCAAATCAAGATGAAAAGCCCATTTATCCGTCTAACTCTAAAATAATCGCCTGTATATATACAGGCGATTATTTAAGAGTTAGACGGATAAATTTGGGATAAAAAGTTAACCCTTTCAGCGCGGGGACCGTCTTTAGACGTCAGATTCCGAGGTCCATGGACGTTAGTTTCTGACTAGACGTCTGGAGTCGATTCCCGCTCTGAAATAAAAAAAAAAAAATATAATGACCGGAGGCCCATAACATTGTTATTCAAATAAAGCGAAAGAGCTAACTAAGACATTTATGATGATTTCTAATTGAGAGAACGCTTTGATCTCCATAGTTTACAAACAAACATTTAAGCGTAACCGTTGTGAAGATTAAATACTTCAGAATTTTTTTGTAGAAGCAGTAATTTTTTCACTGAGGAACAGTTGCAGATCGCATCAAAATACACACGCCAAATAGGAGATGTTAACTCAATGTTGGGTCACTGTTGGCCCAGCATTAGGCCAACGTCTCGTGTGTCCTGGACAGCGATGAACCAACAACATTGTCCCAATGATGTTGTAATATTGGCCCACCGTCTTCGACGTTAACCCAAACTTAAAACGCCATCGTGTCAACGCCACGTGTTCGCCGGGTAGATGGGCCTATGTTTTTTTCCGTTGACCGTCAGTGTCATCAAGTGTGGCAGTGTCGCCAGTGTCACCAGTGTCAGCACGTCAGGGTGTCTCCATCAGAATGACGACTAGTACACCAGAGTACTAGACCTGTTATAAGACAGTCACTCACGTGTTTGCCAGATAATCTAATACTTTCTAGACATTCCCATTAAGTCTGCCCACTTATGATTTACGCCAAAGTACTCTATGCGGCTTCTGAGCATAGTAAACTGATAAACGTCTACTGCGCTAGAACAAATGCAGTGAAATGATTTGGGTTTTAGGCCAATTTTGTGAATACATAGGCTAAACTGGACCAGGAGAATCTCCCGAGGACTGCGCTAGAATACAACTGCGCTAGCTTTGATTATTTTTTAATATTATATCACAATTTCACGTTGTTTTTTGGATGCACTTAAGGTAACCCCTCAAACCTTACAACCCTGACATATGAGAACCAAAGTTTATTTTTCAATTTGAAATCATCATAAATGGCTAAGTTGGCTTTTTTTCTTCAATTAAATAACTATGTGACATGACTCTAATACTTAGTCTATTTTATTAGTAGGTCAAATGACAGTTATTATGAGTAAAATGAGTGTTTCATTATCGAAATTAGCGAATGTTTGGTCACAAATTAAAAAAAGTCCGTCTCACCCACCAATATTGTGTCCCATTTTTCCTTTTTCTTTTTGGATATATTGATTTTCAACATTATAAGCAAACTCAGTTCAGCTACATACAGTATCACATGTGATATCAAATTGTGTCAGAAAATATTTTTATTCTGTGAATCTCTGCCTGAAATATTAGAAAATAATATTCATGTTTTTTACACATGGTACAAATATTATTTTTGTTCCACAGATGCAATGCACAATTTAATGATATTTCAACCATGCATTTCACATGTTTCAGACAGATATACACTAAATTAATTTGCGTCATTTGATGCCTCAGCTTTCCTCGAGATCAGTTGGACGGGGGCCCTAGGGTAGTGGTTAGCACCGCTGCCTTGCACGCCAGAGTCCGGGGTTCGGTTCCCGGTCTCGGCGGTTTGAAAGAAACAAAATTGTTTCTTCCCCATCCACGTGTGAAAGTTAGTATTGTGGGGAGCCTCCGTGACCGAGAGGTAGCGTGCTCGGCCTCAGACCGCCAGGGCTCGAATTTCGAATCCTGTGTCTGGAGGACAGTGTCATCTCAATCATCTCACCATCATCAGGAGGTTCTCCTGGCCCAGTTTAGCCTATATGTGCACAAAGGTGGCCTAAAGCCCGATTCATTTAATTTTTTTCGAGATCAGTAAATTGATTGCAAAGTGGCAAAGACTGCTTTCTGGCTTTGCACTATCGTCTTTGGAATTCTGCTGTGCAAATTCAA
>OZ024905.1:7033934-7046434 GCA_964017125.1 Flabesymbios commensalis
ACCGAATTATCGCCACCTGGTAGATGAGTGCGTAAGTACGATTCTTGCACAAGTAATACTATTTTGGGTCAAAGATTTTGAAAAATATCATTTCCCAATAAAAAACTAAAAAAACGAAAAAACATATATTGATCTCCTGATCATTTCATTAATAAGAATCATATATCATATAACACTTCAGCTCACAATATTTTTTATTATTATTATTTTCTGCAGTTATGCAAACTGTGACAACACACCTAAACGCCGTAACCCTTTTAATAGTCTGAAGGCAGAATGGCATAAATTAGTCCAACCTTGCAGGAAATGACCCCGATGAGGTTTTGGTTGATTTTGACTCCTCTGATGGGGTAGCCTACTTTGAGAAACAGGTGAGTACCAGTGAAGTACGGCTGGGCAAAACCCGGTATTCAAGATGGCGTCCAAAATGGCCGCCATAAATGGGGCGGTTGGCTTACATGATTAATAAGAGGCGCAAATTGTCTTGTAATACCTCTTTTTTAGGGTTTTGGGGTATAAGGAATCCAAATATGATGATTTTTTTATTTTCAAGGTCAAGGTCAGATGTTTCCGAAAAAAAAAGATTTTATATCTTCAAGTTAATATGCTCATGTCTCTGTACTTTTCAACATAGCCATCATGAATCTCATTCTCATTTTGACAAGTTTAAAAATTGGTATCATAAATCAACATAATAGATAATTATGAGCACAAAAATCAAATTTTGGTATAGTGTAATATATTTATTAGGGTCAACTAATGTACGAACTAATGCCGAACTAATGTACGCAGCTGCATCCCCGTGGCTGAATTCCTGAAATCAGAGTATTTTGCACGGCTAGATTTGTCTGGGTATATCAGAAGATAACCTATGGGGGGGGGGGGGAGTTGTGCTTTACTGGGGTATAACACCAAGGTCATGTCAAGGCCACATAAATATTATTTCAAGGTCGAACTGTCAAACATAGTAAACAAATTCACATTTTCTCAATTTTAACCCTGTTAGTGATGCAGTCATCTATTATAAAGGACTGGTGTTTACATATTTTTGTTAGATATCATTTCAATACACGTTTGTATGAGATTGAGGGCACTGTAAACCCAGAAAATCCCTTTAGTACACACCACACACCTAGCATTTTAAGCATGATAATGATGTCGAAGGAAGCTATTGTTGGCTTTATCAAATTCCTTGATCGCAAAAATATATGGTTCGGTGAAAAAAAGGTGATGTGCACTCTTGAAGATAGTATAGCTCATGGTGGCCATTATGTACTTTGTTTTTAAAGCTGGAATTGTAATTTTCAGCTTCAATTGACGAAAAAAATTGTTTATTTATGAACATAGACATATCTCATATTGAGTTATTTGATGACCTGAGGATCTTACACAAATAATTCTATTTTCCATTCCATTTCATTTGAATGAAACATATTTAAAATGGTTAAACCGTATATATACGGCTCTAGCAGGACAGGTGTTAAACTGTATCTATACACATCTAGCAGGAAAAGGGTTAAACCGTATATATACGGCTCTAGCAGGACAAGGGTTAAACCGTATATATACGGCTCTAGCAGGACAAGGGTTAAACCGTATATATACAGCTCTAGCAGGACAAGGGCTAAACCGTATATATACGGCTCTAGCAGGACAAGGGTTAACCGTATATATACACCTCTAGCAGGACAAAGGTTAAACCGTATATATACACCTCTAGCAGGACAAGGGTTAAACCGTATCTATACGCCTCCAGCAGGACAAGGGTTAAACCGTATATATACGGCTCTAGCAGGACAAGGGTTAAACCGTATCTATACAGCTCTAGCAGGACAAGGGTTAAACCCTATATATACGGCTCTAGCAGGACAAGGGTTAAACCCTATATATACGGCTCTAGCAGGACAAGGGTTAAACCGTATATATACGCCTCTAGCAGGACAAGGGTTAAACCGTATATATACGCCTCTAGCAGGACAAGGGTTAAACCGTATATATACGCCTCTAGCAGGACAAGGGTTAAACCGTATATATACGGTTCTAGCTTGAGCGATTTTAACCCTTTTAGCGCGAGGATCGACTTGAACCGTAAGAATCTGACGCTACATTCTGACGTCTAAAGTCGATCCTCGCACTGAACGATTATCGATGTCAGAATCTGACAAAACTAAAACAATTAATATGGTCGTAGACCCATAACATAGGTATTCAAATCAAGCGGAAAGAGCTGACTAAAACATTTATGATGATTTCAAATTGAAAAAGAAAATTGGTCTCCATGTGTTAAGACCTCTACTTCTACTTAAAGATTGATACGCGTAGTATACGTGATGACGCATGACATAATGAGATACCAGGTTGAAAGGGAATCCCGGATTCACGTACGTCATTATATGGGAAAGGAGAACCCCTGTTACACCTACGTCTTAACCCGTAGAGCACTGAGATATTCAATTTAAATTTTCAGTTACTTGAAGTTGTGTCTCGCTACCGCGATCCACAACTTCAAGTGACTGAAAATTTGTGTGATTTGTGAAATTTAAGTCCCAACATATATGAGTATTTCAAGATTGAAAGCATAGTTTACTTTGAACAACTGGTTATAGAGGTGCTAATAAAAACACAGAATGTCTACTGTAGTCGACATCAGAGTGCTAAGGGTTAATATTATATATATGGGAATACGCGCCACATCTCACCCCCGGATCTCACCACATTCTTATAGTAGAGATGGGGTCATTGAGGTTGTGTGAGAACACACGAGCGAGCAAAACGATTACATTTTTTTGAAAAGTCCCAACGAAATAGGTAATGTTTAACCAGTTAGTGTTTAGTGTAACCACTCATTTTATTGCCGCAATGTTACTGAGACGGACGTACTCTACTAGTATGCCTCCGCCATTCCACAGACGGGAACATTATGTAATCGGGTCGACTGTAAAGCCGCCCGTCTGTCATCCGTGCAAATTAGGCTCTCCAGCCAATATCTTTCAAGTTTTTCAATGTATTGTAGTAAAATAAGACCTCTCGCTGCTGAATTTGATCTTTCGAATACATTCAGGGCATAGTGGTTACACACTGCCGTCTGTCACACTGGGGCTGGGATTCAGTGTTATGGTGAGCTTCAGTGACCGCGTGGTAGCCTTTTCGGCCTCAATCCACCAATCCACCACTTTTCGAATCCTGGCCGAAATAAGACTGGAACAGTTATGTACGCAAAATAGGCTTGAAGCCCCATTCTGTCATTAATGCATTTATCCATTCTTTCATTCAATTATTCACTCATTCATTCATTCATTCATTCATTCATTCATTCATTCATTCATTCATTCATTTATTTATTCATTTATTCATTCATTCATTCATTCATTCATTCATTCATTTATTCATTCATTCATTCATTCATTCATTTATTCATTTATTCATTCATTCATTCATTTATTCATTCATTCATTCATTCATTCATTCATTCATTCATTCATTCACTGATTCATTCATTCATTCATTCATTCATTCATTCATTCATTCATTCATTCATTCATTTATTCGTACATTCTTTTTTCACATACTAATAATATTTGCAGGCGAGATATATTTGTGTATTTAACTTAAGACTAATGTTATCTCGATTATATGGTCCCCTTGAATATGAAAGGGTGTCTCTGCAACTTTGTTAAGTTGCAGATGCACCCTATTATAGCCAAGGGGACGCATTATATCAGCCCATATACTCGTGCTGTAGTTGGATCTGTATCATACTCACGGACATTTACTGCGCTGAAAAGGCGGTAGCGGGACACAACTTCAAGTGACTGAAAATTAAAATTTAATATAGCTGTGAAATCTATGTGTCAATGTTGGCCCGTTGTATGTGACGTCGGCCCATCATTACCGCAGCAGTGGGTAAATATTCAGTTTATTCTATATATCATATCAGATTACAAACCTATGTGGTTTATTTGTCACCGCCTCAAAACATAATAACATTCTGAGAAGCAAACAGAAGAAGTGATCAGAGCTGATCGATGAGTGGTCTGCACCGGATGACACGTGACTTGTGGTGACCTATCATATATCTTGTTACATGTCAGTCCGCAGCCTTTCTTTTGTAATTTTTATATTCGCATCACGTTCGCACGTGGTAGGCACTTGGTAGGCTAAACCATGTGTTTATTGATGTAATTCAAGATAAAGAATCCAAGTGACGTGCGTGTAGAAAAGTCACGCTACAGAAATGGAGAAACACACAAACATCGACCCCGGCATTATTGCTGCTTACAGCAAACCATTTCAGCGCGGGGACCGACTTAAGACATCAAAATATGATGGACGTCTGATTCCGACGCCTAAAGTTGACCCACGTAGTGGAAGAGTAAGACTGATAACATAGGTATTCAAATGAAGCAGAAAGAGCTAACAAAGACATTTATAGGGACTTTAAAATAAGAAACCCTTTGGTCACTTTGGTTTATATAAAATATTTCAGCGCTTTATGGGTTGAAGGTAAAGTGACGTTCATGGCCGTTTTCAGCTTTCTAACCCCCCCCCCCCTTCCCCCGAAGCAAAAACATTAGAAGGAGAAATATGCATTAAATTAGCTACGCTGGCATGTTTGGATTCTCTGTTTTTACATTTGCAAAACTTGGATTTTAAGCACACATTTCTTCCACAATAACTGAACGACTATGACTTAGCGCGTAAGGGGTTAAACAATAATATGCTTAACTCGCCAGGTATAATATGTACACTAGGATTTTGAGTGCAGGAGGGTGCGCAGGTTTGACATTCCTCAGTCATAATGATGAAAGTGGATCATTATATATACGTTATAACCAGTTGAGTGGTAAACATGACTATAATTGTTTTGAACTTGCTTTTTAATTAATTAAATATGCATTTCAACATCAAGACTTGTTTGTCCTAAATTCAAACAATTATGAATAATTTTCACCTACTTGAAGTTGTGGGTCGCGGTAGCGAGACACAACTTCAAGTGGGTGAAAAATTAAATTGAATAACGGGTAAAGGATTAATTTTAAGCTGTGAGCACAGTGACAACTATGTGTGGAGCTCCAGAATGTGAATCTAAAAAAAAAAGTTGACTCAAACCAGTTAAAATGTCAGGTGTTTGTACATTCAGAACTTCTCGTATTATTATATGCAGAAAGGTTGAAGGGCAGTGTCATCTCACTCATCTCACCATCTTCAGGAGGTTCTTTTGGCCCAATTTAGCCAATATGTGCACAAAAGCGGCCTAAAGCCCGATTTATTTCATTTTACAAGAGTGAAAGTTTGTTAATTGTTCTTGTAAGTCTCCATCTTTAACATGTATAGGCAGCAAACGAGCACTCCGAGTCAGTCATTTGTTGAATTATTCAACGAAAATTCGTTAGTATGACGTATGCTAGAGGTAAGAAGCGAGTATCGAGTCTAGAAAAGCCAGTATCGAGTTTTAAAAAGCGTATATCGAGTTAAAAAAGCGAGTATCGAGTTATGAGAAGCGAGTATCAAGTTAGGAAAAGCGACTATCGAGTTAAGAAAAACGAGTATCGAGTTAAGACAAGCGAGTATCGAGTTTAAAAAAGCAAGTATCGAGTTTGAAAAAAAGCAAGTATCGAGTTTGAAAAAGCAAGTATCGAATTAGAAAAACGAGTATCACGACGTTTTCTTAAAATATACTCCAAGCGGGGATTGAACAGACACGACATGCTCTAACCTATGTACCACGTCCCGCTCTAAATATGATAAAGTGGGATAACGGGGGACGTGATAGGCATAACATAATACCTGTGTAAAATATAATATTTTCAAACGATTTCTACCTGAAATTTGATTTCCATTTATCATGTGTTTCAATTGAAATATAGTTCAGGTGATGGGAAGTGGGAGTGACCACTCAGTATCTTCGCTGTCACGATGCGGAATTTTTTGTTCCTGTTAACACATGCATATATCAAATAGTGGTCTTGGGCATTGCCGACATACTGACATATTTACGATTGTTTTCTTTGATTAGGGAACTGTCACTAAAGAAGCTTACATCTCTGCTTACATCTTAGCAGTGTAGGCCTACCATGTTGGACCTAGTTTTAGCAAAACACGCTCAGTTTTTTAATTTTCATGTTTCGGGAACACTAATGGAATTTTTAAGTATCAAAATTTCAAAATGTATTTGAAAAAAACAACACTTTTGCCTAAAATATATCATTAGTATTGAGATGTTTACCAAAAATTGCTTATTATAACTCGATCAAAAACATTACAAAGTATCTATTCATAGGGCCAAAGCGACACAATAATCTTCCGTCTGGTTAGACCCTGATAATAGGTGGATGTGGGCGCTAAATGTCCAAACCTTTCACCGCCGAATCCCTGAAGCCTGGCCAGCCCCACTCTCGTATCTCCAGATGAGGGGGTGAAAACATATTTCGTTCTAAACATACCGGCAAAACGGCATACGATTTCACCAACATTTTACACAAGCTAGTCTTGGGCTCGCAACAGATTGAAACATATAGGGCCTACATCTCATGATTCAAGACACAATTTAAATGTTACTAAACGGTGAACCAATACTAAACGGTGAACCAATACTAAACGGTGAACCAATACTAAACGGTGAACCAATACTAAACGGTGAACCATTACTAAACGGTGAACCAATACTAAACGGTGAACCAATACTAAACGGTGAACCAATACTAAACGGTGAACCAATACTAAACGGTGAACCAATACTAAACGGTGAACCATTACTAAACGGTGAACCAATACGAAACGGTGAACCATTACTAAACGGTGAACCAATACTAAACGGTGAACCATTACTAAACGGTGAACCAATACTAAACGGTGAAATAATACTAAACGGTGAACCAATACTAAACGGTGAACCAATACTAAACGGTGAACCAATACTAAACGGTGAACCAATACTAAACGGTGAACCATTACTAAACGGTGAACCAATACTAAACGGTGAAATAATACTAAACGGTGAACCAATACTAAACGGTGAACCATTACTAAACGGTGAACCAATACTAAACGGTGAAATAATACTAAACGGTGAACCAATACTAAACGGTGAACCAATACTAAACGGTGAACCAATACTAAACGGTGAACCAATACTAAACGGTGAACCATTACTAAACGGTGAACCAATACTAAACGGTGAAATAATACTAAACGGTGAACCAATACTAAACGGTGAACCAATACTAAACGGTGAACCAATACTAAACGGTGAACCAATACTAAACGGTGAACCAATACTAAACGGTGAACCAATACTAAACGGTGAACCATTACTAAACGGTGAACCAATACTAAACGGTGAACCAATACTAAACGGTGAACCAATACTAAACGGTGAACCAATACTAAACGGTGAACCAATACTAAACGGTGAACCAATACTAAACGGTGAGCCAATACTAAACGGTGAACCAATACTAAACGGTGAACCAATACTAAACGGTGAACCAATACTAAACGGTGAACCAATACTAAACGGTGAAATAATACTAAACGGTGAACCAATACTAAAAGGTGAACCAATACTAAACGGTGAACCAATACTAAACGGTGAACCAATACTAAACGGTGAACCAATACTAAACGGTGAACCAATACTAAACGGTGAACCAATACTAAACGGTGAACCAATACTAAACGGTGAACCAATACTAAACGGTGAACCAATACTAAACGGTGAACCAATCCCTTAACCGCCGGTTCAGATTATATTCGATTTGTCTCCATTCTTTTTGTGTGCAAATTAAATAACAGCTGTTGAACATAAAGATAGAACGTGACATCAATTAAAAAGATTTGCAGATCGTTGATCTATATTTTGCCAAATCTGATTAATTTTAATCACTTTAAGTTTTAGATTGCGTCAGAGAGACAAAACTTAAAGTGTGTGAAAATTGCAATAAAATAAATTTGTGGTTGAAAGGTAACTGTTGGTGCAACGTCCCAGACGGTGGTACAACATTAAACTAATGTTGGTTCAACGTCTGATGTTTACATGTACTGTGTGTTATATTGCATTGTGGTTTATATGATTGCAGACGCTATACGCTTACTGTGAATATTGAAATCTAACAATCTTGACTTCTCAGCTAAATACAGGATCGTACGCCACTGTTTCGTTACCTGGTCACGGTGGATTGTCATTATTGATTGCTGTGACGGAGACGCTGGTGATGGCGGTGATGGTAACAGTGGTGTAGTACCCACGGCGGCGGCGGCGACGGTGGCGGTAACAGAACCGTATACCAGACCACAACAAAATGGATTCCAGGAAAATTGACCACGATTACATTTATTTCTATGTTTCCCATGACATTGATAGAGATATTGCCTGCCTGCTAGTCTGCCTTCTGCCACTTCCTCTATCACTGTCTGCCTGCCTGTTTGCCTGTTTGCCTGTTTGCCTGTCTGCCCGCCTGCCTGCCTGCCTGCCTGCCTGCCTGCCTGCCTGCCTGCCTGCCTGCCTGCCTGCCTGCCTGCCTGCCTGCCTGCCTGCCTGCCTGCCTGCCTGCCTGCCTGCCCGCCCGCCCGCCCGCCCGCCCGCCTGCCTGCCTGCCTGCCATTAAATGATAAAATCATGAACTTTTACATGCTGTAAGATAACACAATTTGAAATGATTTTAGTTCTAGGGCAATAACAAAAATGGCCTGTGACCTCGATGACGGCCATTTTACAAAATGTCCGACCAAATATATGATAAGTGTCTATAATTTGATGTCAACTTCTAATACACAAATATTCTAATCAGCTATGTCTAAATGTATATTTTGAAAGACACTGCTAACAAAAAAAATTCAAGCCAGCAAAAAAAAATTACCGACTCCAGTGGCCGACCAAGTCTATACGTGTCAATATCTTGAAAATCAAAACTGATAAAAATTAAAGTTTCTTTTAAACATATTAATCCGAAACAAAGCGAACATTTTACCGACTCTATTACAAAATGGCCGATCAGGTCTACATACGTGTCAATATCTCAGCTTCTAATCTACTTGAAAGCGAAATATTTGTTATCTAAATATACATTCAAAGGGACAATGATAATAAATAATATCTTTTTAAACATAATAATCCAACACAAAGCATTTTAATGGTAGCCATTTTTTTTAAAAATGGTCTACTGAATATATTTAAGTGTCAATATCTCAGCTAATTATCCATTTATAATCGACAACTTTGCCTTTAAATATACATTTTCAAGCCCAATGATAACAACAAAAATATGCTTAAATATTTTTGCACAACTACAAAAACATATTACAGACCCCAATTGCGACCATTTTGCAAAACAGATATTTCAATAGATATTTGTGTCAACACTGTCCCCATTCTGACCTCAGAGATTATATCTCTGATACCACACGCTCATTTCGCCGTATGCACGCATGGCGATTGACCAGATTTATCAGCCGTTAGTGAGCGTTACCACGTGATTTTATAACCATTCCTATAACCACGGAACTATTTTGGTGTTCACTTCAATTCATTACTTATCCTTTTTTCAATATTTAATTTGATCTTAGAGTTTGTTACAGATAAGGGCTATTTATTCTGTTTAGTTGTGGATAAATTGAACCAGCACAATTCGCATGTCATTCAGTAATTTATATTTGCCAGTGTTTTGAAGCCGATTGTAAATTCTGTCAGAAAAACGTAAACATGGACCTTCTCACAGCAGCGCGTAGGCAGAAAAAGTAATCCATCGAATGTTTTCTATTTCTATGTGAATATAAACTCATATGTGGCGGAGTAGTGGTGTTTTATATTTGCCATATATATTCAGGACACTCAAGCGTGTTTATAAGCCTAAAGTTGTTATATCAACAAAACTGCTCAAAATGAGCAGTTTTTGTCGAAACATGGCGTGTGGTTACAGAGAGAGAGCGGGGTTGACCTGAGCGACATCTATGTGTGGAGAATGCACTGTCCCATACTCCAGGGCTAGAATTACCAGAAATAGATTCTAAAGACTCTAATTTCACAGAAAACTTCAAGAGCAGTCATAGAATTGTCTGTCGAAAAGTTATAAAATAAATTTAGATACATATGTTATCTTTTCTGGTAATTTAGAGTCGTAGTCCAGTTACTGGTAATGTGCACCGCAAAGAACCCTTGAAGTTATCAGACAGTAGGGCATAAAATTAGGGCTTGGTGTTGAGCATCACTAGCTGTGACAATTTTGAGGTGCGGTAGCTCGGCGAGTGTTCTTCGCTGATTAACAACACTGATGTCTCCTTCTTTGACAAGCTATGTCCCTTACTTGTCCATCACGGTTGTAGAGGGACATTTACAAGACAACGAATATGGTTATTGGCCTCCTGAACAATAACATCCTCTTTGTTTAGTTTAGCCAGCATACTGTCATCTTGTAGGTGTCGAGCATATATTCTGACCAGAGCATCAACATCAAGCGTATGGTGCAATAGCTCTGTGTCTGTTGCTGGCTCCATGCAAACAAAAAGCAGATCTGTCACGTGACTGTCGAGTATATGGCCTATTCCTTTTAGGGACATATGTATTGTCTGCTAATGCTGTTTTTCTCTTTTCTATTTGTTCAAGCTTAGTTTTGTTAGATTGTAATTGACATCCATCATGCCATTTTGCCTTATCTGCTTATTCAAACACGTATTTCTGATTGTTCTCGCTAATACTTGGTCTTGGTCCTGAAAATGTATATTTAAACACTAATATCTTTTTTAGGTGAATTAGAAATGGCGATATTAAAACATGTTGATTCTGGCGGTCATTTTAAAAAATGAACACCATATTGAGATAAACAATATAAATTTAGCGTATTTGTAATTTTCTCTAATGTAATCCTTGGTCCCGAAAATGTTTATGTGGACACCAAGATTTTTTTTCTAAATCAATTAGAAACTAAGATAGTAAAGCAAGTATATTTTGGCGGCCATTTTGAAAAAATTGACTGCTATGATAGTCAAATATTAAATCGGTGTATTGATCATTGTCTTTTTTGGAATCCGTGGACCAGAAAAAGTATGTGAATTAGAAACTGAGATATTGAAACATGTATATTCCGGCCGCCAGTTTGAAAAATTGCCACCTTTAAGGTCAATGGGCAAATTCACGTATTTGTGATTGTCTTTTTTTGTAATACTTGGTCTTGAAAATACATATTTAGACACCAAAATCATTTTTCCAAGTTAATTAGAAACTGAGATATTGAGACATGTAAGCTATATTCTGGCGGCTAATTTGAAAAATGGCCGCCATTTTAGCGAGTATTGGGAACAAACGAATACATGATTTTACGAATCTTCAAAACACGTCTTGAGCAGCCGAACCGTTTCTCATATGACAGATTTGTAGTTCGGTCCAAAAATGTGTTCAAGTAACAAATTAAATTATTTATTCAATTGAATAAAAATATTAAATGCGTCATAATAGGTAAGCTCATGCGACATAACATAATGTATTATGCTAAAAACACAAAGCACCATAGATCTGCAATTCAGGGAACCTCCTGGGAATCTAGTAATTGTCACTATAGACGTATCTGTGACGTCATAACGACAGAGGCGGCATTCCCGGGGGAATCCCTTGAGATCCACAAAAGTGTAATACATGTAACATAAGATGATATTGTACCAATGTTGGCCCAGCATTAGATGAGCACTGGTCTAAGGTATCATGCTTGTTGTGATATCTATGATCATGAGAGGGAAACCGTGCAGATCCTTGTAAAGACGTTATCCAAATTTGTTGTGTTGGCCCAACAACACAACACATGTTTCTGTATTGCTGTGAGAGTGGTGACTGAGAGTGTGAGTGAGTGTGTGTGAGTGATGACTGAGATGGAACATGATGTAGATATCACATAACGTGTGTGATAACAGACAAATAACGTGGTGTGATGACTATCATGTAATACTAACAAGGCCACCGTGAGAGCCAGGCAGGCAGGCGGGCAGGCAGGCAGGCAGGCAGGCAGGCAGGCGGGCGGGCGGGCATGCAGGCAGGCAGGCAGGCAGGCAGGCAGGCAGGCAGGCAGGCAGGCAGGCGGGCGGGCGGGCAGGCGGGCAGGCAGGCAGGCAGGCAGGCAAATGGGCAGGCAGGCAGGCAGGCAGGCAGGCAGGCAGAAAGACGGACGGAAGAAAGACGGGCAGGCAGGCAGGCAGGCAGGCAGGCAGGCAGGCAGACAAACGGGCAGGCAGGCAGGCAGGCAGGCAGACAGGCAGACAGACGTGCAGGCAGGCATGCAGGCAGTCTGTAGTCAGCTCTCTGTTTTCTTTATTACATATTCCCCCAGTATCGACCTGACCTGACCACTAACACCACAAACACCACTAGGTGGCGACACTACTACCAGGGTCACCGCCAGATGGCGCCACCTGTACCTGCTGTATCACGTGACCTAGCCGTCACGTGATGTCTCAGACGAGTACACGTGCACTCACGGGATGAGACACCTTGTCCAGGCCAGAGACTTACACACAGC